>CANSNZ010001451.1:135000-325954 GCA_947646795.1 Beta lomatogona
GTTTATCATATAATAAGAGATAATTAATAATAATAATTTTTTAAAAGGGCGAATTTTAATACTTATTACTTCATAATAAATTTTGAGGGGTAGTATTTACGTTATGGGTAATATTTATGTTATTACTCATCAATTTTTTTGTCTAATAAGGGCAAATAAGTTCCAATTAGGTCCAATAAAATCTAATAAATTTCAATCAGGTCCAATAAGGTCTAATAAGTTTCAATCAGGGCCAATAAGGTCTAATAAGTTCCAATCAGGTCAATAAGTTTCAATCAGGTCCAATAAGTTCCAATCAGGTCCAATAAGTTGAATCAGGTCCAATCAGGTCTAATAAGTTCCAATCAGTTCAGTTCAGGTCCAATAAGTTCAGTTCAGATAAGTTCAGTTCAGTTCAGTTCAGGTCCAATAAGTTGAAGAGAACGCACCCTAATTATCTCATAGAAAGATCTGGATTCTGTATAGATGGTGTAATTTCCCCTAATTTACATTTTTTCTGTTGATGATGTTGGGTTTCTTTTTTATAATAATTTCAATTATTTTTTTGAAGTAAACTTATTTAATGTTACGAGTAACCCTATTTACTCATAAGAGAAACATCAATTATTCATACCAGTTTTCTCATTTAAATCACACGAGTAACTCCAATTATTCACAAAAGTAACCCCATTTATTCATACGAGTAACCTCATTCGTTCACAAGAGTAACCCCAATTGTTCACATAAGTGACCCCATTTTGTTTATAAGCGTAACCAATCTATCTGTTACGCGTAACCTTAAAATATTATATGAGTAACCCGAATTATTTTTTTGCAGTAACTTCGTTTAGTTTTTGGAGTAACATTGTTTAATCCCATGAGTACCCTATTTTAATCAAATGAGTAACCTACTTTAAGCTTATGAGTAACCTCATTTATTCATACCAGTAACCCCAAATGTTCACACAAGTAACCCTCATTTATTAATACAAGTAACCTTATTCGTTCATAAGGAGTAATTAACCCCATTTTATTCATACCTAACCCCATTTAATCATATGAGTAACCCCATTTCGTTCACATAAGTAACCCCATTTTGTTTATAAGAGTAACCCATTCTATTGTTACGCGTAACCTTAAAAAATTGTATGATGAGTAACCCCTTCTATTGTTACGTGTAACCTTAAAATATTATATGAGTAACCCCATTTATTTTTTACAATAACCTCGTTTAGTTTTTGGAGTAACCTTGTTTAACCCTATGAGTAACCTATTTTGATCATATGAGTAACATAGTTTAATCTTATGAGTAACCTTATTTTAACATACCAGTAACCTCATTTATTCATACCAGTAACCCCCCAATTGTTTACAAAAGTACCCCCATTTATCAATATAAGTAACCCCGATTGTTCACAAAAGTAACCTCATTTCTTCATACAAGTAACCTCACTTAATCATATGAGAACGCTATTTAATCATATGATTAACCCCAATTATTCACAAAAAGTAACCTCATTTATTCAAAAGGGTCACCTCTTTCATTCACATGAATAACCTCATCTAATCATATGACAACCCTATTTAATCATACGAGTAACCGTAATTGTTCACAAAATTAACCCCATTTCTTCATACGAGCAACCTCTTTCGTTCATTAGAGTAAAATGATTAATATTCCCTCTTGTTATAAAAGAAACCTCATTTATTTATAGGAGTGACACCTTTTTATTGTTAAGAGTAACCACATATTCATACAAGTAACTTCATTTGCTCATAAGAGTAACCACATTTGTTCATAAAAGTTTGTGCACAAGGGTTAACTTCAAAAGGCCAGATCTCACATCACACTCAATATCTTTGGAAAATTCAAGTTCGAGATGACACTACAAAAAAACTGGTCTTTAGCGACGGAACAAATCCGTCTCTAAATTGGCCAAATCCGTCACTATATGTGCTTAGCGATGGATTTAGAGACGGAACCCATCCGTCGTTAAAAACCTCGTCGCTATTTCGAGTTAGGAACGAAAATCCATAAAATTTGTCTCAAAAATTTAGAGACGAATTCCAATATCCGTCCTTAAATTTAGAGACGGATTGAAAAATCCGTCTCTAAATTTAGGGACGGATTTTTAAATATGTCTCTAATTTTAGGGACGGATTTTGGAATCCGTCTTTAATTTTAGGGACGGATTTTGGAATCCGTCTCTAAATTTAGAGACGGAATTTGGGAATCCGTCCCTGATTAAATTCACTGAAAATAAAAAAGTAAATTAGCAACTAAAAATTGTTGCTAATTTCGTTGCAAGACATCAATTTTAGTTGATTAATTTTAATTTAATCACCTATTGTTAGTTGTTCGGTTCAACTAGGTCCCATTATCGGTTCAGAATTCGCTCAAGTCAACCCGGTCCAGCATTGCAGGGGTAAGGGGTAAGGGGAATCCCTAGTCGCAAGAACCAGTGTTGGTAGGAATCGAACATGTGACCTCCAAGTCACAAGGAGAAACTCCAACCAAGTACACCAAGTATTACTTGTATACTTCTATGTATGGAATTCATATTAATTAAAAGAAATATTAGAAACGGATCTAGAAATTCCGTCTCTAATTTAGAGACGGATTTGAATTTCCATTTCTAAATTAGAGACGGATTCCAAAATATATCTCTAAATTGCGCTATAAAAATATGGACTTGACTAAGATTAGAGACGGATTTTAAAATCCGTCTCTAAGTTAGATGTAACTTTCTTTGGCAAAGTCTAGGAGAAATTGCCCGAACACTTTAGAGACAGAATTATAAAATCCGTCCCTAATTTGGAGACGGATTTCAAATTCTATCCCTAAATTAGAGACGGATTTTTAAATTCCGTCTCCAAATTAGATCTAACTTTCTTTGAAAAAGTTTAGGAGAATTTACCCCAACATTTTAGGAACGGAATTTTTAAATCTGTCTCTAATTTGGGGACGGATTTTAAAATCCTTCCCTATATTAGAGACGAATTTAAAAATTCAGTCTCTAAATTAGATATGACTTTCTTTGAAAAAGTCTAGGAGAAATTGTCCCAATAATACTTTAGAGAAGGATTTAAAATTTCGTCTCTAAATTTATTTAGACACAGATTGTAAATTTTTCGTCTTTAAATTAGAAACAAATATAAATCCGTTTCTAAACTTCTTCGCTATATGAGCTTTTTTTTGTTGTGTAAAATTTTTGCTCGATATCTTTCCAATGTCTGGTCAAAAGCTCGATTCCGATGAGAAACGAGTGAGATATGACCTTTTGAAAATGAGTTGGCTGGCTGACAGACGCGCGCGTGCGGCCACACCTATATTTATAGGTGTGGCCAGCCATATGCAAGACGCACTGATAAATTAGTGCAAAACAGGTTCATGTAGGTTTTTTTATCATCAATATATGAATAAATTTGTTCATAAAAGTGTAATAATTTATTTCATTGCGAGCGGATTAGGGGATTAGCCATGTACATTTTTTTTAAAGGTAAGATGAAGAGGATTTACTTGAGAGGGGATTAGGGAAATCTTCAAATGAGTCCCATGAGGTTTGATCCCTAGACCTTAGGGATCTGATGTGGGAAGCGATGTCACTACTCCACCACCTCAACCTCTATTAGCCATGTACATGTGCGCACCTTACTCACCATACGAACGTGTGCACTATCTACGGATCGGCGGATTGCCGTTAACGGCAAGTGGTCAAAACTCAAAGGATTTTTTAACTACAATAATACAAACTTTGGCCGGTTCTCCAACAATAATACAAACTTTCGATTATTATTTAATAATACAAACTTTGTAACAAAATTCCTGGAGTAAGGCAAGATGACTTGCAACTTGAATAACAGGTAAAAAAAATGAACTTTATTCTTTCTCCCTCCTCCCCCACCCTCCCTACCTAAACCACCCCTGAACCACCCTAGAGCCCCTCACCCCACGCACGACCACTAGCGAAACACCCCCCACCGCGCTACCATCAGCGACCACCAGTACCCCCACCGGCCAAATTCTCACCAACTTACTCCTCTTTCTCTCTTCTTTTCCTAATCTTCTCCCCCAACCACCTGAAACACGCATAAGCGGCGACGAAATCCATTGCTAAGCGAGCTTTCGAGCTCAAAGGCCATGTTGATCTACCTGTAACCACCCCTGATCCACCCGAAACCACCCCTGAAACACCACCCGAAACCAATTCTCTCTCCTCATTCCACTCTCTTCCTCACTCGATCTCCTTCTCTCTCCTCAAATTCAACCCCAAATTCAACCTCAAGAATAAAATCACCACAATTAACTCCAAATCAGCCGCATTTCAATCAAAACAAAAAAAAAAAACAGAATAACAACAAGAAGAAATTACCCAAAATCGATGAGAAATAGATTCAGCTGAACATGTTTATGGAAAATGTTTCATCTAAGAGCTAGTGGAATGTCTATTGTTTGGCTTTTGGTTTCTTTGATTTACTTAATTTATCTTCATGGAGCTTGGTAAATGGTAAATCTCTTAAATCCTGAAGTTCAGATTTGTGTGTGATGAATTGATGATGGTGTAATTGTGGCGTTTTGATCTCTTTTTTGCAGTATACTTTTCATCCTGTCAATGCTTCACTGAATTTTATTCTTGTCAAGGTATGCCTTTTCAATGTCTAAATTTGTCGAAATGCAAATTGGAGAAAGTTGAGTGTTTACTTGGGCGTTCAAAGCAGTACTTCAACTATTAGAACTGATGAATATATGGATTGAAAAGGGTAAAATCATGAATGTGGATGGTATATTTTTTTGTCCTATTTTTCCCGTGTGTGTCATTCGTGTAGTTTAGTATTTTTGCCGGAGAAGTCGGAGTTATCTGATGTTATATTTAGAGTGTGGATGCTGGCCCCAAATCTCGACGCTCCCTCGAAATTGCCGGCCAGGGGAGGGGAGGGGAGAGGTGGGGGGAGGGAGAAAAAGAGTGGAGGGGACCAACAGAAGAAAGGAAAAAAAAGAAAAATGTTGGGTTTTTTGGTTTTTCAAATTGAAATAAAAAAATTAAAAAACCAACCAATAAGATAATGACACGTGTCATAGTGACTTGCTATAACAAGTTACAACCGGCATTGACCTATCAGGGGAATTTTGGGCAAAAGTTTGTATTATTTAAAAATAAGGAAAATTGGACTGGAATAATCCCACCTTTGGGCGTTCTTCCAATAATAATCCCACCTTTGGATTATTCTGGAATAATCCCACCTTTGGTTAGTAAATCGGTTTTTTGGTCCTAGGAAATTAATGACTGGTAACAACCAGTTAGGTGAGGTTTTTAGCCGGTTTTCAACATTTATTAATCAAATTTTAAATTTTTACAGTTAGATGTAATAAAAGCTTAAACCAGTTTGTTTCTTAAATACCCATCTCCCCCTCCCCATCCCTGTTCATCTCTTTCATCTTCCTTGTTTCATCTCTCTTTGTCTCCCTGATCAGTTCTTCTTCTTCGTTTTTTTTTTCTTTCATCTTCCTTGTTTCATCTCTTTGTTTCAATGGCGGACTCAACAAGCATTCAATCTTTGGAGAATCTTGTCACGTGCTACCACAACGAAGCTGCGCAATTGAAGATGGTGACAACGGATGTACCAACGAAGGGGAAGAAATTTTTTGTGTGCCAATACCTGAGGGTAAGTGCTTCATTCTTCCTTAGTATTTATGTGCCCTAAATTGCCATCAGTAATTGAAAGTTATGTTCTTTGCATTAGGGTGATTGTGGTTTCCACCAGTGGGAGGATCATGGCAACAAAATTAGAGAATTGCGACAGAAGGTGCAAGCAAGGGACACCACCATTCAGGAGCTTGAATTGGTGATTGAAGACTTGTGCAAGAAGATTGATTTTCTGGAGGAAATGAATGAGAAGATTATCAAATTGCCCAATGAGAAGAAGTTACTGATGGCACTAGCTCTTTCTTGGTGCATTTTTGCAATGGTGTTAGTTAAGGTGTTAGTGTATTAGGGTTAGTTTGGCAGTTGAAGTTGGTTGTTTTTTGGATGCAATGTGGTTGGTAAACGGCTGAAAGTAGGTTTAAGTTGGTAGTCTTTTGGATCTTAGACTATCTTTAGATGTGGTAGGGGGTTTGATTTGTATGTTTTTGGATATATGCTGTGGAAAATGGTTGATTTAGGGAACTTTTATGACTGTGTTTTTGGATGTATTTGGAAGCCACTATTTTGAAGTTATAATATATGCAATTCCATTACTTTGGCACTTAATATTATCTTGTTTATGCATTACATAGACTTAACAAAACTCAAACAACAAAACCATTTGAACAAGGGAAGTTCATAAAAGATTGAACAAGCTCAATAACTTGTGTTTCCATGAACAATAAAAGATTGAACCAAAAACTGAGCTTCATGTTCTAAATAGCTAACCAAAACAAATGCCACAACATCTAATCAAAATAAACATGGTTTCAATACAAACTAACATCTCATCTAAGTTAAATCTGAGAGCTTCATGCTGTTGGTTGACTAAGGTTCTGATTTTGAGAAGTAGATACAAGAGTTGGTTGCACCATTTGAGGTGTACCATCTGATCCAAAGAGGACTCCTACTCCAGCTGGATGTTGGTGCCTTCCTCTCCCACCTCTGCTACCCCTACCTCTCCTGCCATCTCTTCCACTCCTACCTCCATCACCCCTGCCAGTCCCTGTTCCACCAGTTGTTCCACCCCTACTTCCTCTTCCACCCCTTATCACTCTTCCTCCTCTCCCAATTCTACTAGGCTCAGCTGTTACACCATGATGTGAGTCATCAGTACAGGGTGCACTTGTTCCTGCTTCATTAGGTTGATGTTTCCTTGGCCTTCCTCTAGGTCTTTTGAGGGGAGGTTCTTGTGCAACTGCAATACTCTTATTTGGGCATGACCTTTTATTGTGGCCCTTCTTCTTACATATAGTACAAGTCATTTCCATCCCATGCTTAGTGAGCTTACCAGGCCTTTTGGGATCCTCAAAAGGGTCCTTCCTCCTATTCTTTCTTGGCCTCCCTGGCCTAATTTTTATAGGTGGAGGGTCAATTTGCTGCTCCATTAGGGGCCATTGCCTTTCACCAGTTAGTGGTGGTATTGAGTTAGCATAGGCTTTGAGGTACACTTCCCTATTGTAGGACTGAGCAACGTAGTCTTCAGGAGCTTGGTAGCAAAAGAAGATAGCAGCCACAGCATGGCAGCAAGGTATGCCAAGCATGTCCCATTTTCTGCAGGTGCAAGTTCTGGCTTCCAAATCAACTATTTGGTTCTCCAAGAAATGATTCACTTGGAATAAAGTCATGCTTGAAGGAAGGACTTCACAATTGGCAGCTGCTTCTTTTTCCTTGTCTAACTTCTGTTGTATCCTAGGGCATACAGTTGATGTGCACTTCTCCATGGCTTGTTTTTTAAGCACTAATCTTTGCATCAAGGCTGCCCTGATATCCTCCAGCATGTAGAGTAAGTGCTTGGCTCTTGCATTGATGATGTATGCATTGAATGTCTCAGCCATGTTACTGGTTATAACATCAGCTTTGCATGATGTTGATAGGAAGACTCTACAGAATACCTTAGGGTTATACCCTTCAAAAGCAGATGCTGCTGCAGGATTCTCCTTTGCAAGATCATCAAGTGCCTCCTTATAGTCAACACTGTTGTATGCCTTTGCAATAGTCCAGAATTTGAGCTTCATATCATCTCCTTTGAATGATTTGTGCCAATGGGCAAATATGTGCCTTGCACAGTGCCTATGTTCAGCTTGAGGGAAGACTTCCTTGACACCATTCAATATTGCCTAAGTTCAGTTACCAAAAAATAAAAAATTATTAGGCTTTGCATGATGCAACAAAACATAAGTGAATTATAGAAAACAGAAATAGGATGAACATGTAACCTGGTGTTCATCAGAAATGAGAACCACATCTTTGCCATCATGCAAATCAAGGCAGGTTTGTATATGCTTAAAGAACCACTCCCATGAGTCATTATTTTCACCCTCCACCACAGCCCAAGCTATAGGATACATTTGATCATTGCCATCCCTCCCAACTGCTGACATAAGCTGTCCACCTAGGAAGGTCTTCAGAAAGCATGCATCAAACACAAATAACTGGCCTACAACCCTCATTCCATCCCTTCTTTACACCATCAAAACACATAAAAAGTCTCTGAAAAATAGGAGGAGATGATCCCTCAACAGTCACCAAATCCATGTATGTATTGGGGCTACACTTCCTTAAAGCTTCTATGTACCTAGGAACCTTGTTGTAGTGTTCCTTCATTGAGCCATGTAGTTTCCTATGTGCTCTATACTTCACCTTGTAAGCAAAGTCTTTTGTGACAAACACCCTATATGCTCTCCTTACTGTTTCAACAATTTCCTTGGCTGGCCAGTGTGGTCTGCTTTTGAACACCTCCAAAAATTGTTCTGCCAGCCAAGCTGCTTTAAGCTGTTTGTTTTTCCTCATGTTCCTAGTGCAAGTATGCTCATTCACTACTGTCTTCACCACAAAAGCAGCCCTCTTAGAGTCCCATGAAGCATATAGCTTGAAAGGGCAAGAATTAATGCAATTCACACCAAGTCTCCGTTGTCTATTCTTATTACTAACAAGTGAAAGTCAAATTCCTTCCTTGCAAGACCCCAAATTTGACAACCGATTCCTTAAACTCTTCCCCGGATCCAAATCTCGCCCAACTTTCCAACCGAACACTCGAAAAATCGGTGTTTTTCCCCACTGCTAGACCCCCTTTTGCTTCTCCTCTCTTGCAAAGTCTCCTCCTCACCACTTTTCGGTGGTGTGTGCATCTCCTCATCGGATCCCTCATACTCACTAAGGCAGTCACCTTGGTTAACATTCAATGTTCCACCCTTCTCTTGACTGGATAGCTTCCCCTCTTGTGCATCTCTCTGAAGCTTCTCAACCAATTCAGCAAGCTTTAAGTTGTAGCCTTTCACCCTCTCCCTTGCAGTATTAATCTCATCATCACTTATATCTTCAAATTCAATGTTGTCTAAGTTCTCCAAATCTTCAAATATATTCTCTTCCAACTCATGAATTGACTCTGATAACTCCTCAGCAGTGATCTCCTCTAACTCAACTTCATCAGAATCTGAGAACTCTTCCTCACCATCAGGTTCATACCTTGGGTCACTGCTTTCATCACTTTCACCTGACCCTAACAACTCATTCCAACTTAATGGACTGTCTGGCCTATTATCTTCCCACTCATAATTTTTCGGAACCTCGAAATGCCAAATGTTTATGGGGTGCTACCGTGCGGTGGTTGAGATGTTAATGGGGGGTGTGAAAAGTCCTCTGAAGTAGGGTTAGATTCTTTATGCTTTGCACGGTTGGGGGGGTTTTGAACATGTGCAGTTTTGTTAGTGGGGTACAAAGGTTGGGGAATATCTTGGGAACAAAACAAGTCTGTGGCCTTGTTCCTCCCAATTTCACTGACATGTTGGGCCCTTTTTTGAATCAGTTTTTTGGGCCTAATGTGAGGGCTTTTCTGAGATTGTTGCCCACTATCAAAATCATATTCCCCATGTTGAATAAACACCTCAATGCACCTAGCCTTTAGAGCTACCTCACCTATTTTCCTAATGCCATCATCATCATTCAATACCTTTCTAAGCCCATTGTTCAAATTGAGCCCAGGTACAAGGTAGTGTAGTGTGTCACCCTCCTTATAACTCCCACATTTTACAGCTAACTCTACCAAGTAAAACCAACAAAGCTCATCAGGGTCAACAACAAATGATCTTCCTTCTGCCCCAACATATATAAGGTTTCCATGCTTATCTCTCCTAAACACCCCACCATGCCAAAATTTGAAGGTACAAGTGCCATCCATAACAGCTACAACAACCTAGCAACTACAATTACCAACAAAAATTTAAGACTAACAACCTAACAATAAGCCTTTTAAGCATATAATTCAACGCTATTTTAACTCAAAACATAATGAATGAACTAAAATTGTGCCAATAACACTAACCTTGATTCAGCAAAACTTCCCCAATTGCGTGCCCTAATGCCTCTGCAAAATCTCCACTTTGGCCAAATTCGGTTCTTTAATTTTATCGCTCCATTTCCCCAATTGCATTTCATAAGCAAAAAATTAAGGAACAGGAAGAAGGAAGAAGGAAGAAGGAAGAAGGAAGAAGGAGGAAGGATGAAGGAGGAAGGATGAAGGAAGAAGGAAGAAGGAGCAGTTGGGAGTTAGATGTAATGGGGGTTTAGGGGGTTATTAGAGGTTTAGGAGGGAAAACGAAGTTTGGTTTACCGGTTTCACAAGTAATAGGTTCTTGGGACCAAAAAACCGATTTACTAACCAAAGGTGGGATTATTCCAGAATAATCCAAAGGTGGGATTATTATTGGCAGAAAGCCCAAAGGTGGGATTATTCCAGTCCAATTTTCCTAAAAATAATTAAAAGTTTGTATTATTGCGAGAGAACGGGCAAAAGTTTGTATTATTCTAGTTAAAAAATCCAAACTCAAAATATTGTGAGTTTGTGACCATCGACTTTCGACCCTCTCCTAGTCTTCCCTTTACAAATCACTCGTCTCTCACCGTCGACAACCCTTTTTACCATATCTTCCGGCATTACAAAATTTCTTAGCTAGAGTGCAGAGAGAGAAATAATTCTGCTCTTTAACCTACCAATCACTTCCAATCCCTCTGAAAAATGGTAAAGTTTTTGTACTCCATAAAAGTACTCATAAATTAGTTCGATCTCTCTTCCTGATTTGCTATGCCCTAATTTTCCTTCTCTCCTTTTCTTTAAAAAAAATGGCAGATCCGATTCATATTGTTACAGAACAGACAAGGGAAGACGCGGCTTGCAAAGTACTACGTACCTCTTGAAGATTCCGAGAAGCATAAAGTTGAATACGAGGTTTGCATCACTACTTATCTGACCTTCGGTTGTTGTTTTTTTTTTTTTTGGTTCTAAATTGTGGTGAATTTTTTCAAAAATTTGATGATCTTCACTAATTGTTTCCCAGGTTCATCGATTGGTGGTAAATAGAGACCCAAAATTCACCAATTTTGTCGAGGTTCGCGTTATATATATATTTTTTTTGAGGGGAATCGCGTTATTTTTTTGTCTTCCCCTTTCTTAGGTTTATTTAACATCGGAGAATTGTATGTATTATGAACAGTTTTATTGAATTATGTTGGAGTTGGAATGTTCATTACTTTGTGAAATTTGTTATGATTTGTTCAGTGTAGGAGAGGTGAAAATTGGGGATGATTTTTGGTATGTGAGTTGTGAGAGTTTCATAGTTGTTGGAGCGAACCATCAATTGCGGTGGTAAATATGTGTCTAATAATAAACAACGTAGAAGGGTTTGAAATACTTGACGGTCCACTATGTCGCATGGATTCATATCTTAATTGATATCGGTAATCAAATGTAGCAAATTGGTCAAATTTTACATCATATTATTGCTGTGGCTGGTTTTCTGGATTATTAATATTGATTTTACCAAATTGAAGAGTATTTAATCCCGAACTTCACTCTTTGTTTTCCATATGTTGATCTGAATGTTAAGGGGAATTTCATGTGCACTTTGTTTTCATTTAACTCCTATATATTTTATTCATCTTGGTTGAGGGTGGCAATGTGGCTCTTTGAAGTTGAGTTTAATTCACCCCTTCATCAACTCTACCAAGGTCTAGGAGATGGAACTCAATACTTGAAATATTAAGTATTTAAAAACGGTCTAAAATATTATTGAAGTCTTGCATTACCTTTAAAGTATACATCTTAGTCAATCCTAATGGAGTATTGATGAAATGCTACTTCCTGTGAATCGTCATGCTATTCCCCTTGCTTATTGCAAATTGAGACAAGCGAATTATGGTCGGTTTTGGTTTATTTTTGGCCCATTTTGGGAGAATTGCGAATTTAAAAGGCGAATTAGATAGCGAAATACTGATCCTGTTACACATATTGCATAAGAAACATAGGGCTCCAGTTATACCGGTTGCATAAGAAATATTGGATGTTGTGATCTAGTTTCTGTTTAAGGGAAGCAAGAAGCTTGAGGCTATTTTCATTAAATATCAAAATCCTTTGTTGCTTTACATGATAAGAATATATAGGAACAAGGAAGTTTGAACTTAAATTAAGGGAAGCACTTAAATAAGATCTAGTATTCTAGCTTTCTAGTAATATTAGAATGCATAGTAGAGCTAAGAAGGCATTTGGCTAGGACCTAGGTAACTGATGGATGTTAGCTTTTAGCAAATTGTGGCCTTTGCAATCCCCACTTGTATTATAAATCCTTATTTTGGTTACTTGGGAGTTGGGATATAGTTAGGGATAGGAGGATTGTTGGTAGTTAGAAATTAGAGTAATTTGGAGAGAATTATGTTGGAGGCCTCATTTTTGTGTTTCTTATACTTGCTGAAGTTCTGTTTATTTTTTCATCCAAGCATGGGGACTTTGAGGTTTTTTTGTGGAGAATTTCCTTTGCCTTTTACATTTTATTACTGGGGTGAATTGTAAACTTTTATTCTACATTCACAATATCTTGTGTAGGGTGGGGTGGAGTGTTAAGAGCAAAAGTCCAACATGGGGTGGCATGTGAACAAGAGGTGATTTTGTGTTTGAGTTATAGAGTTGCATAAAAGTGGTGAGAAGAAGATTTATGAGACCTGGTAAATGGGCTAACTGAGCGGATTGACTTTTTTCCCTTGATGTTCTCATCGTGGCCGGTTGGGTGGCCAGGCGAAAACAAGCATTTGGTGGTTTAGTAAATTTGCTTTTGCTTGCTACATAACATCTAGTTGGATTAGGATTTTAGTTAGTAGTTACTTCCTTTGTTAATTGTTGATCTTTGATTACTCTAGGAATGTAGAATATCTCTTTTTTTGTTAGAGTAGAATTTCAGCCTTTATAAAAAGGAGACTTGGAATTACTTGGTAGTGTTCCCGTGAGTGGAGAGTTGTGATTTCGGGTGTTAGGCAGGTTGCTAATTTGTTGAATTGATTAGTGATATTGATGGCTTTTTCCCCTACTTGTTAGCTATGAAGCACGAGCACTTCCCCGGAGTGCCGTTTCCCGTACTGGGGACGGGTACGGGATGGATACGTCGCAAAAACGTCCCCGGGACGACTCTTGAATGGTGGGGACGTCGGGTTCAGTAGGGGATGGCTAGGGAGGTTGATGGGGACGTTTTGGGGACGGATTTTGAAGGCTTTTGACGTACCCTTCCCTCTTCTTCCTCTCTTTTTCTCAGATCTAGGGTTTGTAACACTAAATCTAAAAATTCAAGCACTAAACATAGATGAAGGACGATGAATGGTTAGGGATCGAAGTCGGCGTTGAGAAGCGACCTTTTCTATGGAGTCGCAAGAAGTTTCTGATGTGGTGGCCGGTGGCTGTGCGGTGGGCCATTGGCTGCGTGGTGGCCGGGAACTTGTTGAAAGCTCTACTATGTAAAAGCGTATAAGTAAAAAAAGGAGAGGGAGGGTAAAGGGGTTGTTCATTGGTATAAAGAGGAGAGAGAATTTACCAAAAAAATAAAGAGGAGAGAGAAAGAGGGAGTGGGAACTTGGGAAGTGGGGATAACTGGTCATATGTTTTAGCTTTAGTTTTATTCATTTTTCTATTTTTTCTTAGAAAGAGGGTTTATTTGGGTGTTGGACGGTGGACACATTAGATTAGATGAGCTTTTTTTAATGAGTTTTTTTACAAGATTTTTTTTTAAATTATTAATTTATATTTTTACATGTATGTCATTTAATATTTTCCCACAAAAATTAAATAGAGATTATATCTATTAAAAATTTAAAGTAATATATAATTATATATTATTAATTATTTTTTTTATTTGCTGAATCCAGGCCGTACCCGTTTTCAGAAATTTTGGTTTTGCCATTTTCCGTCCCCGTATCCGTATCAGTGCTACTTAGCTTGTTTGTGATTGTTGTGCTCATTGTTCATCATATATTGTTTGTCATTGTCTCTCTATTTTTTCACTTTGGACTTGTTCATAATTGTTATTCTCTTCCGCCCTATCTTTACATGTAGGAAAGGGAAGGGATATTTGTCAAAGACTGATCTTGGTCTTGGATATGATGAGACTTCATAGCCTACTGTTTACTCTTCGGTTGCTTATAGTGCTGGGTTGTTTGGGCAAGCAAGTTCGGTCTAGCTTGGAGCATCTACGAGTTCTGACTTCTGACTATGCTTAATATTTTTTCAGCAAAGGGTATGAGGGGAGGTTTAAAGTGATTTTATTTGTCTTTAGTAGGACGCACGATGCTTAAAGTGGGCTTTTAGATAAATATGAAGGTTATATGTTGTTCGATAAGAATAGAAAAAAGGTGGTTATGGACTTTTAAATAGTAAACACTTGTCTTTATAGGTTATCTATAAGTTAGGTCCTTTATTTAGTGTAATTTTTTGAAGTTTGGAAAAGCTGCTTTCAAATCGGATTCTATCACAATTCGTTAAGCCAACTCCGAACACCTTCTATAGCAGATTTGATGAATCAGATTCATAGATCTTATTACGCGGCTGGTGGCTTGCACTACAAGTCTTATGAGTGCGATATGGCTGCTGGTGGGATTGCCTCAGGGAAGAGGGAAGAGGCCAGTCCTTGAAAGAGCCATCTCAATTGGTATCATTCAAATGCGAATATAGACCTGATTGAAGCATAAAAGTGAAATAATAATAATGAGAGGCTTTTGTCCGTTAACGGTCATCTAACCTGTCTCCTACGCTACGCTCTCAACTGGATCAATCGTGAGTAGTCTATCTTCACAGTTAGAAGTGCTCTCCTCACGGGCATTGCTTTCCCCATTGAATCAGTCTAATGTGGTACACTTTTTAAGCTCTTTGATGAGACAACCCTAGAAGTTTTTGGCCCTATTGCCTCATAGCAAGAATGACATATTCAACAATTAATTTTAAAAAGATTGCTTGATGCTAGATAATCATTGAGTTGCTTTCACAATGCTGCCGTAGGGCGTAGTTTCCTATAGAATTCAAGAGATTATTTATTTTGATTGATTTGGATAGTTTCTACATGACACCTAGGCTGAACTTGCAGTGCGTGATGTTTACAAAGATTGTGACTTTGTCTTTCACTTGATACAATAAGAGAGGACTTTTTTTGAAAGGCAATGCAGTATACCAAAACTATGTGAAATTTTGACTATAGTGTGTTTGGAAGCTAGTTTGAAGATATATGAGCCTTGGGGGAGAATAGAGAAGAAAAAGAAAGTACAGGCTTACAACTTTCAAACTGGTTGTCATATGCTCTTTCTTTTATTATGATGCAAGGTTGTCCAGAGAGCAATACTAATTTTCCTTCACTCTCTCGTATTGAATACAATCCCTTATTAGTCACAACCTTGGAACGATAAGACATTCGGTGCTTATCGAATAAGCTTTTGCTCTGTCAAGGAGGACTGAAATTTTTTATCTGTCAAGCAAGACTGAATCTTTTATCTGTCATGAAAGACTGATTGAGAGGACAACTATGTTGTAGAAATCTTTTCTTTTACTAGAGGATCTTGTAAAATTAAAGTCAAACAGTTAATCAAGAACATCAGATGTAAGCCCTTGATTCTCTAGCTAAAATCGTGCATGACTGCACGGTTGGTTCTATATTTGAGGGTACGAGTTTCACTGGCCTACTTTTTTTTTTTTTTGGGGGGGGGTGATGGAACTGTTAGATTCTCCTTTTGTATAGGCTTGGCACTCGTTGTGGCCTTCTATTATTTAGGGGCTTTTAGCCAAGCTTCTAGGAGAGGTTTTAAGACCCAAAAGCTTCTAATGGATATTTTAAAATGAAAATAGTTTCTGTTTCTCAAAAGCACTTCTAAATTGGGTGGCCAAACACGTTGAGAATTTCTCTAGAACCAGTTTATGGGAAACTACTTCCTCCGTTTCACAATACTTGACACGGTTTGATTTTTGCACAATTCACACTCTTCTTTGACCATGTTTTGTGATTTCTACGTCAGGTGAAATATGGTTATGTGAGATCTTGTTAGATTCGCCTCGACATATACTTTTAAAATATCAACTTTTTAAAATTTTACTTATAGGGAATTAAGGATCTTAATGGTTATAAATATGCATTGGCAAATATGTCGAGAAAGGTGTGTCAAGTACTTTAAAAAGGAGGAGGTACTTTTTAGAAGCTTGGCCAAATAGACCTTATTACGCATAAAAAAAGGCTATGTTCCTCATGCAAATTAGGTAGATTCTGGATCACGTTGTTTATTGTTTCTTTCCAAATTAGTCGGCACATTGAGTTAGGCTTGTCAAGTTCAGAATTTGGTCATTGGCTGTCATTTCATTTAAGCTGTCATGTGGATTCTTTCAATTGTTCTTAAGTCTACTGGATATATATAGAATATGCATTGACATTATGCGCCGTTGTTTTTTTTTTTTTTTCCAGTTTCGCACGCACAAGGTTATCTACAGGCGTTATGCTGGATTATTTTTCTCCATGTGTGTTGATATCACAGATAATGAGTTAGCTTACCTCGAGTGCATCCATCTCTTCGTGGAGATACTGGATCACTTTTTCAGCAATGTGTGCGAGCTGGATTTAGTCTTCAATTTTCACAAGGTCTGCGCTAACATATGGCAATATCTTTTTCCATCATGCTTTTCTTTAGCTCCGTTTTTTCTTTCATTTTATGGGTTTCTTATTTACATCTTTTAATTGCTGTATAGGTTTACCTAATACTTGATGAATTCATCCTTGCCGGAGAGCTTCAGGAAACGAGTAAGAAGGTGTGTTCTGCTTCATTTTCTTCCTGTTTGTTCGTTTGGATGTACCCTTTATTTGCTTGGTTTGCCTTCAGGCATCTTAAACTTCAGCTTCGTGTGTTGAGTAGTCTAAGTTACAGTTGTACCCGTGCTTTGTTATTGATAGTAGCTTGATTCTCCTTTCTTTTGAGCTCTGGCATTAAACTGTCATATTGCAGGCTATAATAGAGAGGATGGGTGAATTGGAGAAACTCGAGTGATTTGATTTTGTTGTAGATGAGTAACGCTGCAGGCAGATTGTTATGAGATTGATAATTGAATTTGTCTGAGCTCTCTCTTGTTGTCAATTGAATTCTGTTGGGCACAATTCTCCCGTTATAGCCTCATTCACGGAACAGATATATCCGTCCTGTGTATATGATTGCTTCTTGTGATTATAGTCAATTTTTGTCTTTTCCAGTTGATTTCTTGATGCTTGCCATTTTTCTTCTCTAAATTTAAGTTTTAGTAGTTTTCTTCGTGTATGAATCTATGGTTTCCTACTTTCCTTGTTTATGTGTCTTATTGTGCTAGGAGTGTGAATGTATTATCAAGATTCAAAAGGGACAGTGAGAGGTTTAACACTAATCGACTTATTGTATCAACTGCCAACTGCAATATAGCTGTCACTTGGGCACCTCATACCAGAACATGAAAATATTGATCCGTTCCCAAGTAGCATTTTCTCATTTCATTTTCTTTGACAAGTTCGGCTTGAGAGATGACTATGAAATTGCACATGCTTGGATTGGGTTGATGCATTAAGGGGTAATGAAGATAAATTAAAGAGAATAAAAGTGAGTTTAGGTAGTGATAATAAGTCAACACTTCTATGTGGTGATAATGCTAAACTGTAGATATGTTAGTGAAAGTTATGACCTTAATAAACAGGTTGTTTGCGCTTCAGCAAAGTCTTTCTAATATCCAAGTTGAAGTAAGAACCTTATAGTCACCAATTATGCTAACATAGTCAACTGTACACATTGGAAAATTTACCTACTTGTTAACACAATCCGCATTCTCATGATCAAGTCTACGGAGTGTTCAGTGTGTTATAAGAATCAAATCACATGATTGATTCGGTTGCCAACGTTCATCTCACCAAATTTTGTTATGGATATTTCTTATATTTCTTCTCCCACTTAGAAATAATTCTTGAAAAGGATGAAGTAAATATTAAATGTTCCTAAGTGGAAGGGATACCTAACCTTTTATTTTCTTTTCACTACCAAAGATATGAAAAGTATTGCATTTTTCTACCTCTCATCCTAATCATAGTCCTTTTTTTTTTTTTTTTGACAACGAGAAATCGTATATTAATTAAAAGAGGAAGTACAACCTAATGCTAATACAACCTAAGCTAAAACAAACACATAAACCTAAAGGAGCCTTAAGAGCTCTTACATTCCGCCTATACCAGAAATAAATAAAACAGAAACAAAGTCGCGTAGAGAGGGGAACGTCGCTGGTCAGAACTGATGATGGTGGATGCAAATCTCGAATGGCTGATGGAAGTGGTTGACGAAGCGGTTGACGATCACGATTTGGAGAACGAACAACCAACGGCGAGCATCGCGTCTCGCCGTATGAGCAATCCCAACGATCTGTCATCACTTGGGATTCTGAGCTCCTGTCCATATGAGGAGTCATGTTCCATGATGACTCACTACTCTCGAGCGAGAGTATGTTAGGTTTCCCCATAATGAAGGAGAAACGCTGAGGAGTGGGCGTGCTGTAAACCCCCAGATGCAACTGGGGTGCCGCCTGTAGATTTGAAGTTTTCAAGGCAAAGACCATTAAGATCAATGCCAAGCTAAAAGGAGAGCCAAACAAGTTGAGCCCTCGAAAACACATCCGGTTTTCAAAACCGGTAAAGACATGTCCCAACCATGAAAGCCTAACATCACCGCGTCCTTGCTCACGAACATCATGAGCGACCTTGTCCTCATCACATAGTCCAAAAAACCGACATATTCAACTGTTACCACTGTGAACCACCAATCTTGACCCAACTGACGAATATTTATCGGTGGCCACAACCAACCACCGAAAACAACTTTAGCAACTCGAAAACAATGCACACGTTTTATTTGGAGACTTAACACACTGTTTAAGAAAATACCTGACTTAACTAGTTGGACACTCCAACAACCGGGGGGAGGGGAAGGGGAAGCCCGACACTAACAGGGGGAAGGGGAAGGGGGAGCCCGACACTTACTGGAGGGAGGGGAAGGGGAAGCCCAAAACAATCACAAACTGAACTACAGGACTGTGCATACAAGACATGAAGACGGGGATCGGGGACGGGAACCTTCAATCGCAAGCAAACTGGCAGCGACAACACCCTAAGAACACCCTACAATCACGAACGAGAAAAGCCCATAACAGGGGAAAGAAAGAAAACCCAACCACAAAACTACGACTAACAGAGGAGACTAAACTACGACAACCAGCAATCGAACAACCAGCAATGGAACGGAACTAAAAGCCAAAACGTGAAACAGGGAAATGAAACACCCAGTGACGACTGACACAACCCCGACTACTAACAGAGGAGACGAACACTACGACAACCAGCAATCGAAAAGGGAAGGAAGAAAGAAAAAAGGTGGGGGAACCCAGCGTCAACTACCAACTGACCGCGGGAAACGACCGACGAACTCGCGGAAAATCGACCGACGAACGCGCTGAAAACCGAGCAACGAAACCAGAAAACTGAAAAGGAAAACGAAGAGGAAAAGGGAAAAGGGGAGAGGCTTGACGGCCACCGTGGCAGGCGGTCGTCGAACCCCTAGGGGTTCTTGTTTACGCTGAGGGGTCGCTGAAGGAAAGAGAGAAAATAGAGAGTGCGGCTAGGGTTGGGTTTAATTATAATCCCTTATCCTAGTCATAGTCACATAAGCAAGAATACATATATGTTTTGTTGAATGACCATATATAACACAAAAGTGTGATGAAGACCATTTATTATGCTACCATATAAGTTAAGAGAAATGCATCAGGCATGAGTGCATCACATTATTCACATATAACATTATTATTAAAGGAAGCTTAGACGTTAGGAGAATGCATAACACACCAATTTCTCACCATATGCCATAAATTACCCTGTGGAGAATAGGGGTGTAAATTCAACGATGAATTGGGTTGTAAGTGTCGTCTGACTTTTTATTATCAATGAAATCCTATTTCTATCAAAAAAAAAAAATTAGACTAAAGTTTTTCGGACTTGAGAAATTGGATCCTGGTCCATTTGAAACTTTTCAGAAATCTAGTCCCAACTTTTTTTTGCTCGAGTTCAAATCCAATCCATTCTAGTCCTAAATTTTAAATAATTCTTTTTGCTTTCAAATTACTTAACAAAAAAATCATTTTGGAGCAATTAATTTTTTAAAACTATACTTCCTCCGTTTCATTTTAATCTACACACTTACACTTTTCACGCATGCCAATGCAAAACTTTGAGGACATATATCTTTAGTTTTCTATTTGTAAAAATTATAAAAAGTACATATTAATAAAATACATATTATGATGAATCTAACAAGATCCCACATGACTATATTTTCATCCGCGTATAAATCACAAATGATGGTCAAAGTGAAATTTGTGAATAGTGTAGAATGTCAAAGTGTATAGATTAAAATGAAACGGAGGGAGTATAATGGTTCGAAGACAAATTAATAATGAATCACTACATAATTTGGTGTACTGCATTTGACTAAACTCTGGATTATTCTCAATCTGCTTACAAGCATGATTTTTTTGTCCTTAACAAACCCTTAAAAATTAGGAAAAATTGATTCTAATAATCCAACCTTTGAGCCGTTCGCTCAAAATAATCCAACCTTTTGATTATTATTTAATAATCCAACCTTTTATCCCAATCCGTTCATAATGCACCATGACCTGTTGAAACAGGTTAATGACCAGGAGAATGGGTTAATTGCACACGTGTCTTGCTCTGATTCGTTGTGATTTAATTAATTTTTTTCTACTACCCCTTCCCTCCCCTTGCCCACCCACTGCCACCCCTCCCTCCCCTGCCCACCCACTGCCACCACCACCCCATCCCCACCCCCTTCCCTTCCTCCCCTTCCCCACCCACTGCCACCCCTCTCTCCCCTTGCCCACCCACCGCCACCACCCCCATCCCCCCCCCCTTCCCTCCCTCCCCTTCCCCACTCGCCACCCAGCAGTACAACAAAGAAGACTACCGGCGCACGACCACCACTACGTCTCCGGCCTCCCTCTTCTCACCGCATCCACGCCCACCGGCCCATCTGCGCTCCCCACCACCCCTCCCATCCCCCGCATTCCAGCGGCATCTCATGCCTCCCAAGCAACCCAGGCGTCCCCCTCCTCTGTCCTCTCACCGCGTCCGCAATCACTCGCCAGTGGGCTTCACCGCTACAACCCGCCCAACACACCGCCATCTTCCCGTCTTCTCGGCGCGCGGGGGTTGTTCTCAATTCGCAAATGGGTGGGGGTGGGGTGGGGTGGGGATCGTGAGCGAGGGGTGGGGGTGGGGTGGGGGGGATCGTGAGCAAAGGGTGGGGGTGGGGGTGGGGATTCATGACTGGTGGGGGAGGGGAGGGAGGGAGGTTAAAGGAGAAAATGAAAAAAAAAATTACCATTCCAACAGGTTACCGGTCTCATGGTGCAATATGAGCGGACTGGGATTAAAAGTTGGATTATTAAATAATAATCAAAAGGTTGGATTATTTTGATCGAACGACCCAAATATTGGATTATTAGAATCAATTTTTCCTAAAAATTATATACTCCTTTTTTTAGTACAAAGAATAAACTCTCGACACTATTCTTTTAAAGTGGAATTAGTAGATTAAAAATCAACTTCATTAGTACTTCTATTATGAGTACGAAGAAGTGAGTTGAGGTAGTTTGCGCTTTCTATCCTTGTCTCCTATCTCTGTAGAAAGTTTGAAGTTAAACACTCGTGGGGAAATAAAAGGCCATTAAAGAGTTAGAGTAAAACACGAAGAGGGGGAGAAATATTTTTTTGGATCTAAAGTTTGATTAATTGAATTAAATGGTTTTACTAATGTACCAAAGTATTATTCATCGATTGATCCATGATTTGTAAAATTAAAGGCTCCATGGTAAATCATTATAACGCCTTGTTCAGTCAATTACCATCTACATTCACCAAATTATATTCTTGTCGGTTATCATCCCTTTTTTTGAGGGTTTTTTTTAAAAAAAAATAATGGTAAGTTGAATTATACATTAATGCCCTATCATAGGATACTTAAGTACAATATGGCCCAAACCCCCCAAACCCCCCAAACCCCTGATGAGAATCAACCCGCAACTTATGGATGAAAGATAAAATAATCTACCAATTACCACCTTTTTACTTCCTCATTCTCAAGGGTGAAATTGTTATAGAGTCACCTCTTTATAACTATTATAACTTATACCAAGTGGGACCATTTTTTTTTTTTCCTTTTAAAACAAGCCAGGCTGTTTTTTAAGGTTTTGCAATACCATATTGTAGAGGTGATCAATTGAGGGTTTCAGTAGGACACGGATCGGGCCAAACTTTATATCTTCGTGCAACACACCTAACATGGAAAAAACCAAGCCCTTTTTAACGGTCTTGATATGTTGTTTGTATTGTACATGTTCTAGTTAGCGATCCCAACCTGCCCACTAGCTAATGGGACAAAAAAGTTATTCAAATAAATTTAGATTACTTCAATATTAACCACATTCTTTTAAAAAAAAGTTTGGTATACATTCCATTTACAATGCAACCACACACAACAAGAATTCCACAAATTATGAAAAACGTAAAATTGTGAAAAGAAATGAAATATAATTATTAAGTAACGAGAAAGCGAGAACTTATAATGAGGGGGTTAAAAAAAATTAAATTGGCACGAAAGTCGAAGCAAATATGACAATTCTATATGTTCATCTTTTTTATTTTGATAAGAATATGTTCATCTTTTATAAACGATAATAAACGCATAAGAATTATAAACAACTCCTAAGAATTAAATATTACAAAGTAAAACTCTAATATTCTTAACATTTTCAAAAAAACAATTCATGGATAAATAAAACTAGCAGGCCGGACCAATTCATTTTAAAAAGTATGTTAACTATATCCGCTCATTGATATCAACGGACAAGGCTAGCTCGTTCATAACTTTTTTTTTAAGAAAAAATTGTTGTCCAACCCGATATTCTAACTGATTAAACAGATCGGACTAGCAGACCATTCGACCTTATAACTATAAACTATTATAACTTATACCAAGTGGGACCAGTTTTTTCCTTTTAAAAAAAGTCAGTCAGTTTTTTAAGGTTTTGCACTACCATATTGTAGAGGTGATCAATTGAGGGTTTCAGTAGGACACGGGCCGGGCCAACCTTTATAACTTCGTGCAACAGGCCTACATGGAAAATCTAAGCCCTTTTTAACTGTCTTGATATGTTGCATATACATGTTCTAGCTAGCGACCCCGTCTTGTCCACTAGCTAATAGTACTAAAAAGTCATTCAAATAAAATTAAATTATTTCAATATTAACAACATTCTTTTTAAAAAAAGTTCGGCATACTTTCCATTTACAATGCAACTACACAGAACAAGAATTCCATAAACTTAAAAGAATGTAAAACTGTGAAAAGAAATGAAATATAATCATTAAGTATCGAGAAAGCGAGATTTTGTAATTAGGGGGTTAGAAAAATTTAAAGTGCATAAAAGTTGAAGCAGATAATGAGAATTCGATATGTTCATCTTTTATAAACACTAAAAACCATATAACATTTACAAACTACTCCGAGAAAATAAAAAACTGCAAACTAAAACTCTAATTTTTCTTAACATCTTCAAAATTAACATTATGGATAAACAAACTGGCCGGCCTGACCAACCCGTTTTAAAAAGTATATTAACTATATCCGCTTATTAATATCAACGACCAACGCTAACTCATCCATACCAATTTTTTTTGAAAATTGTTGTCCAACCTCGTGTTCTAATAGGTCAAACAGATCGGACTTAGCTGGCCATAGGCCATCCTGACCTTAAACAGTCTAATCTTTTTTAAGAAAATATCCCAAACAAAAAAAAAATAGTGCAACACAATGGAGAAATATAAAAACGGTTAAAGTCCACGAAGAGAAATAAACACTGGAGTCGGGGACATCAAAACCTCGTTTCAGAAAAAAGCAAAAAGAGAGTCGAGGAGCGAAATTACAAAGTTAAGCAAACTGTAAAACAACGCCCCTGTTTGGTTGTCTTCAAATTTCAATACTGGAGTTCAAACTTGGTTACTATCAAAATCCCATAGGAGAAAGAGCAGAGTGACCTTATTTAAAGCATAGAAATCCTCAGTCTCCCTTCCAAATAATCCCTGAAATCCAAACTCACATTTTTCGTCTTCTCCAAACGCGCCCTTATTTATGCTGGGTTTATGCCCTTTCCAAGTTTCATCTTCAACTTCTTCCGACTGTTAAACCCTAGAAATATTTGAAGCTTTTGAATTTCTTCAGAGTTTTAGGGTTTTTCCCTAAATTCTTCCCGCCATGAGTCCCATTCAGAATTTCGAGCAGCATTCTAGTCTCCTAATCGACCCTGACCTCCGTAATCCCTCTCTCTCTCCTCCATTGAATTGCTTTTACTCGTAATTTAGTTTGAAGCAGTTGAATTTCCTTTTTTTTTTTTTTCCTTTTTGTATATTTTGAAGTTTGCATATTTTATGAAAAATGCTCTCTTTAGTATGGGTGCCATAGAAGTGAGTAATCGTACTTCTTATGTGTAATTTTTGTTTGGGATATCTATTATGCCTTCTAAAGCTGTGTATATTCTTCAATTGTGCTATGTTTTTGTATTTGGGTAAATTTAGTCCATATTTCTTGAGTTTTTCCATGTGATTCCGTTTGTGGGATCAAATAGAGGGAAGATGTATGTGTATTATACTTTCATGATTGTGCTATGATATGTTTATTTGATTTTTTTTAAAATGATGATTTGGTTCATATTTATTTGAGAGAGAGAGATGTTGTATTTACCATCTTTTGTTTCTGGGGTTATTGCAGCAATTCAAACAAGATTGCAGATGGCAATGGAGGTTCGGGATAGTCTAGAGATAGCACATACAGCTGAGTACTTGAATTTCTTAAAGTACTACTTTCGGGCGTTCTCTGTGATTCTTCTTCAGATAACAAAACCACAGTTTACTGATAATCCTGAACATAAGCTCCGAAACATTGTGGTTGAGATCTTAAATCGTCTGCCACATAGTGAAGTGCTTCGACCCTTTGTTCAGGACTTGTTGAAGGTTGCAATGCAAGTGCTGACTACTGATAATGAAGAAAATGGATTGATATGTATTCGTATCATTTTCGACTTGCTCAGGAATTTTCGGCCTACACTTGAGGCTGAAGTACAGCCATTTCTAGACTTTGTGTGTAAAATATACCAGAATTTTAGATTGACAGTGAGTCACTTCTTCGAGAATGGGGCGACAATGGTAGCAGTTCCACCCGTTGGCACACCTGGAGGTGGAGATGATATTAAGCCAATGGATACGTCTGATCAGTTGACTCCTTCTTCTAGTGGCAGCGGGCTTAGTGGTGCTGCTACTGGGTATCATGGATCTGGCCAGCTAAATCCCAGTACTAGGTCGTTTAAAATTGTTACTGAGAGTCCGTTGGTGGTCATGTTTTTGTTCCAACTGTATAGCCGGCTTGTTCAGACGAATATCCCTAATCTGTTGCCACTCATGGTGGCGGCTATTTCTGTTCCTGGTCCTGAGAAAGTGCCCCCTCATTTGAAGACACAATTTATTGAATTAAAGGGTGCACAAGTTAAGGTAAATAATTCTTATTTGAGGCTCTTGAAAAGTTTGAAGAAAATATCCCCCCTCCCCCCCCTTCCCAACCCCTGGCAATTATGAGTTATTGCTGAAAACCATTTTAACTTGGAGTTTTACCGGATCATGAATTCATGATGCTATAAGTGGGATATTATTTATGCACTAAGTGGGATATGTATATATAAATATATATGGAGATCCTGTACTAATCATTGGAAGTTATTTCCTTAATCTATAAAAGAGAAGGGGTTTTACAACTAGAAGTAAAAAAGCTATTTCTAAATACAATGATAACATGAAGCATGACTTGATAATATGCACAAGACTGTCAAAAATGGTGGTTCAATTCAAAAGAGATCTTGGATTGTGCAATGCCATGTTGTTATAAGATGGAGGTAGTAACCCCGGGGTGGTAGACACCCAAATTGAACTCTCCAGAGCGGCGCTCCTGAGTGATGTATGTGTCCCCTAAAATCACCTGGGCATATATATGCTGTGGTCTGGCTGGTTGAAACTTATTCTTTAAAGTAGTAGCATTCACCATTCTCAGTTCATCAATTAACTTATTGATATTCATAGTTTGTATTAAGAGTAGCACAGACGAGGCATCAGTGAGTGCAATCACTTGCGAGCGAGGTTGTGCTTCATTCTGGCATTTCTGCTTTTGATTTGCTTTTAAATTATGTGATGTTTGAAAGACATGTAGAGAAAATAGAGAAATTTATATCTTCCTTTCAGGTATTGTGAAATGACTGATATAATTACAATGAAATGTTTGTAGCGCAAAGCAGGAAAGAAAATTGTGGATACGGTAGTGTTCGCAGTATTGGTTGTGATGACGTCGAAGCAGCTTGTAACGGATGAATGGACCGCAAAGCTGCTTGTAACGAATGAATGGACCACAACGCGGTTAATGCAACGTAAATTTTTAAAAAAAAAAAATCACACAAACAAATTTTAATCTCAACTTTGCATTTGAAGTTAACAAGTATTCCCTTAACATAATATGACCAAACCTATCATGTGCTTGGGTTATATTTATGGTGAATGACTAATTACTTAAAACATGAGTAATTTATAGTTTATCCTACTATTCATATAAATACACGCTAACTCATATACATTACCCAACATGAAATCCCACGTCACGTTCTTCTCCCTTCTTTGGTATGTGCACATTGTTTTTTCTACTTGCAAAGTATGTTTTCCCTTTCTCTTCTTTGACTGTGAAGAATAATATTAATCTCATAGGCTATTATAATAGTGAGGAGGGAAAACACCAAGATAACCTTGGGACAGATTACTTAATTGAATATGCTAGTACTGCGAATGCTTCTGTGGTGCCTCACACCAAGGAAACACATGTATGAAAGAGTTGGTAATGTTGATGTCAAGAGGTTGCAATCAAGAGGAACTGTTAGGATATTTTGAATAAGTTGTAAGATTAGCCTCAGCAGACTAGAGTCTTGAGCTAGGATATTGTCAAGTGGTTTCACAAAAAGGTGACAAAATTTTCTAGGTGCTCTTCAAGAAGGTCAATCCTAGAATCTTTTGACGTGGGAGATATAGTGAATGCTATCATTGATGAGATCATGAGATCACGTGTCTTTTCACTGTTTTACAAGATTCTATTTTTTAAGGATCATGAGTGTTGCCTATATTTTGAGTTTTTCTTGAAGACGTACCTTGAAGGTCCTTATTGAGTGAGGATATGTATTGTCCTTTAGTACAGCAAGCCGAATGGAATTTATATTGCATAAAGGTTGAGAAGTTTAAAGCTATCAAGGATGTATCCACTGCAAAGATTTTGTCTAAGAAGTTGAGTTGCCTAATTTGGAACGAAGTTCTCGGATAGAGGGTAACAGTCTTTACTATTCCCACCATCTAAATGGGTGTCATTGAACATTATTTAGTGTAATTCTAACTAGCTATAGGTAAACTATATTTGGATGTAGGGAGTTCTGAGAAGGTGTTGGATAGTGCTACTAATCTGAACTTGGAAAGGCCTATTAGACTATGACTTCTGGTTTAGCATTTTTATTTATTTATTTATTTTTTTCCAGTTGGCAATGGGGTAGATGTGTTTAGTAGTTTCGTTGCTGCCACATTTTAGCTTGTGTTAAGGGATCTTCCTTTTATCTCTCTTTTTTTCAATATGTTTCTCTTTGACTTACCTTTCCTTTTATGTTACTGGTGAATGTTTTGACTTGTATGATCTTTTGATGGGCATTAGATTTAAAAATTCTGGCATTAAGGGTAATAGTGTGTGTTTAAATGGTGAAGGATAAGATGTTTCTCTTATATTCTTTTTATTTTTAATATTTTGACAGGGAGGTGGTTCTATTGTATTTCTAGTTTGTTGATGACGTTATCATATTGCTTATGGATAATACATTCATTTATCTTGAGGTCTTCAACCTTTGTTTTATGGCACATGATAAAGTTGAGTTAAAATTGTCTTTGGAAGTGCGGAGTCTCTCGTATGAGTGTGGCTTCCAATGGTTATCATGTGACATGAAATTTTCAAAATCAAAAGTAGGAGAAAATAATATACTGCAGACATGGAAACAGTTTTCGCTACGGAGAAAATATTGTAATACAAACAACTTTGGGCTTGTTTTTGGAAATTTATTTCACATGTTTGAGTGCTGCTCTATTCTTTTCCCTTGCTAGCCTAAATCCAAAGTTGGCAATAGGATATGCTTTCTTTCAAATGTTTCATATTTATGCATATTTTGAAGAACAATATTTGCTTAGGTGGGTTGGAAGATGTTGAGTGCAAAGCCTTACCTAGACTAGTAAAGCTGTTTCCAACTTCTCCAATTATTTGAATTCACAAATAGGACAAAGTCCCTTATTAAGCCATTATGAGTGTTTTAGACTTGTAATTTTGTTTTTGTGAAACCACCTTTTAAATCGAGTTTTATTTTGACTAATAAATGGTGCTCATTAGACTGTTGCTTAATCTTTTTTCCTTTGTAAAGTTACTAAATCGAAGTGGAAGGGGGAGAAAAAATTGTTGGGAAGAAAACAAAGGGTTTTTTTTGACAAAATTTTGGCCGCATTCCGGAACAAGGAGGTGTCAAGATAAGTAGAAAACTTATAAAAGATGGTTTAAGACGAAAATCATTTAAAATGTGGCTTTTTTTGGTTCTTTTCCCTATTGAAAACTATATTTTTGATCGAAAACAATACTTTTGTTAGTTTCTGCCTGTTTGCAGAAGGTACCCCCAAAGTTCAGATTATTTAGTGTTAATTCAAACTCTTGATTATTGAAAGAAACCCTGTTAAAGTTGGGATACTTCCTATATGGTTTAAAAAACAAAAAAAAGAAAAGAAAAGAAAAGATAGGAAAATCAAGACATAGGCTCTCTTAGGCGAAGAAATCAATGCATGAAGCATTATGGAATTGGATAATTTGTAAAGATTACCCTCCTTTAAATAAAAATTACGTTGTTCTATTGCTGTTGGGAATTCAGACTGATGCTCATGAGGATACCGTTTCTTTTTCCACTGCTGCAGACCGTTTCCTTTTTGACGTACCTCCTGAAGAGTTTTGCTGACTATATCAGGCCACATGAGGAGAGCATCTGTAAAAGTATTGTTAACTTGCTTGTTACCTGTTCTGACTCTGTTTCCATTCGGAAGGTGTGTGTTCTAATTATCATGCATAATTTAATTCTTTTATATTCTCTTTTATAGTTAATTGTAATCTTGTATTGATGCAAATGCAGGAATTACTTGTAGCCCTAAAACATGTTCTTGGAACAGATTTTAAGAGGGGCTTGTTTCCCTTGATAGACACATTGCTGGAAGAAAGGTATTCTGTTAACCAAGTACACTATGGCTCCTCGTTTTAAGGCTAGTGGATTGTTAATTGATTAACTATTATGTAATCTTCATACTTGAAGCTGCTTTTTTATTTATTGTTCCAAGGCTTGTTTTTTGCGCACCTATGTTACTATGTGTCTATGTTAGTGATAATCGTTATTTCAACCCAAAGTCCGTACTGAACTTCAATTTGCCCCAAGCACAATGATACTTGGACATTTTAAATCAGAGAAAACATTAGAAACACTAGCCTTGTCACCAAGTTTAGAAGACATAAATTTTTACATGGTGGTGGTGGTAGAGTCCTAATGACTAAATTATGTTTGGGAAAGGACCACTTTTTAAACCCAACCATCTTTGGTGTTCTTCCCAACTTTTAAAAATAGGTTTGAGTCAGCAAATATAAGTAAAGTTCAAGAAAAATGAGTTTCTAAGCAAAATAAGCTAAGTTCAGCACAATGGTTTAACTTGAGCAAAAAGTAGTTAAGTTTATGTTTGGTGAAGGACCACTTTTTAAACCCAACTATCTTTGGTGTTCTTCCCAACTTTCAAAAATAGGTTTGAGTCAGCAAATATAAGTGAAGTTAAAAAAAAATAAGTTTTTAAGCAAAAAAAGCTAAGTTCAGCACAATGGGTTAACTTGAGCAAAAAGTAGTTAAGTTCAGCAAAAAAAGTTTAAAGTACAGCAACATAAATTATGGTTTATCAGGAATAAGCTGAAGATAACATAAATCTTATGCTCCCCAATCCAGACCTCCAAGTTTTGAATCGACTTTTTGCATTGTATTCAACATGTATGGATCAGAAGGCTATGTTCACTCCCCTCAAAATAACAAAAACCTTAGTTACTTCAAATGCTTAGTTGCCTAGTATATTCTATTATTCTTTTACGATGATGCATTGTTGCCTCTGTTATACTTGTACCTTTTTTACGCTCCAAATGTTACTGTTTGCTCTGCCAATGCACCACAATTGAATCGAAGAATGGCCAATTATCAAGTGATTTTTACCTTCCATCACGTGCTGAAGGCACTGGTGTTATAAATCATTAGCTAGAGACTTGTGCTTACAGTTTTTTTTTTTTTTTTTAGATCATAGGTTGAGACTTTTATATTGGAGTAAATCCTAAATCAATTTGTCATCCAGGGGAGATTTTTTTGCACTATGTGCTAGTGATGATTATGAATGTCCTTTTCATAACATTAATTCTTTATAGCAATTTGAAGAAGGATTTCGTAGATAAGATGAATTTACTGTGATCCTGTCAAAAGTTCTAACTGTACGTTTTTCTATGGACTGCCATGATTATGCCTTTTTATTCATTGTGAAGAGGATGCAGGACTTGGTTGACTTACTTATGTACAGTTTGAACATACTACTGCTACATGATTTATATTGTTTGGTTCTTTTATCCATTTTGACGGTTAGTATGTTTTTTCTTTGTGCATCTTTAGGGTTCTTGTTGGGACTGGAAGGGCATGCTACGAGTCATTGAGGCCACTGGCTTATAGCTTACTGGCAGAGATTGTTCATCATGTTCGAGCAGATCTCTCCCTGCCACAGGTCTTCAATATTTAGATGAATTGCTATATTTGTCAACTCTTTTTCGAGACTAATTGATACAAATATTGAGATGTTCTTGGTTTTAATATATGACTGAAATTACTGTCTCCTTTCCTGCTGGAAGGGATGTTGGCCTCCCAATAAGAGTCACTATAATGTTTCACGCTACATGAGCCAAGCATACGTTGCTGTAAGACCCATTGCAAATTAGAAGTCAGCTCATATGCCCTACGCGTTGAGTTCTGTAAATCAGGTGAAAGAAAAAAGTGGTTTGAATAGTGGTATTCGGCTATTGCCACACGCCTAAAAATACATGGTATTGTCAATTGAGTCAAGCCACATATTGGGCAAAAAAAAAGCTGCCTAAACAAAGCGCTGATATACCGCCATCTGATTTGAAATTTGGCCTTATCAAGGGTAGTAATTTGCATGCTGCTGGTTCTAGAAGCCTTTTAATGATACAGCAAGAGGGTTCCTTTTCTTTGTACACATTTTAGTACCATCAGAAGGTTTCAATTGTACAGGATTAATTGGTACAAGCCTTTTCTGTTTTGGTAATTAATTTCTCCTTTCTTAAAATTGCAAACACTTTGACTTTTGCACCGTTCACATACCCCACTTCGACTATTTTTTTTACTAATTGTATGTGAAAATAGTTTTTATGTATGGCGTTATTGGATTTTTCTCGATGTATATTTTACAAATATTAATTTTTTTTATCATTTCTACTAAGACATAATTGAAGATATTAATGGTCAAATTTTTGTACTTGCAAGCTTGTAAGTCAAAAGTCTTGGAATTTTAAAGAATTGCAGAAGTATTCTCTAATGGAGATAAAGTCCATTTTAGACTCTATCTGTTAGAGGCTAAGGAGATACTCGGCCTTTATTGAATCGGGTTGGACCATATGTGATGAATATTGCATGCTAGGTAGTACAATGATTAAGTGAAGTCCGGCAAATAAGGTTAGGGATGTGAAGTGGTTTCCTTGATTGAGTTAGAGGAAGAGTAAAGTTGAGGTATCAAGGTCCCGGTCTTTTGTCATAAGAAGGTAGAGATTTTTGTTTCTTTTCCCCACATTACTTTTGCTGGTTGCTCAGAGGCATCTAGAATTTTTTTCCTTTGACCCAGGAGGTCGAGACTCGAGACGAACTTAGCCCTAACTGACCTGCAATTTACGGGTCTGCCCGTGTGCGGGCTAAAATTGAGTTTCAGGTCGGAAGTATGGTTTAAATCTCAGGAATTTGGTTCAGGTTGTTGGGTTGGAACATTATGTGACAAGTGTACAGGTTGTGTAGTGCTTGTATTTAGATGGACACGTTCTGTGCATGGTTTGCTCTGCAACAGAGTAAAAAAGTTTGCAATCGTAGGATAAATTTATCAAGGCACGGACACTACCTTTGCGACGGCTCCTTCCGCCCCACATGGTCCTTTTTACATCTGCTCTTAACTTTAATAACCTTTAGGCTATTCCGTAGGGGAATGTTAGTAGGGCTCCAAACATATGGACTGAAGTAAGGTTTAATACTATATATTAGAAGAGATAAAAGACTGGTTTCCCGGTATTCATCCGCACCAATGAACTCCAAGGTATACTCTAAGGGCTCATGAATAAAGAAGTAAGGGTATGTTGTATTCAACCTATATTGACTTACTTGAACCTATTTTAACTTATATGAACTTACTATGTAAATTGTTGGATTTTATCAGAACTATTCTGAACTTGTTTGAACTTAAATTTTTTGGAATAAGTCAAAATAAGTTGAACAGAAACAGTGCCTAAGTTATTACAGATTTGTAATAAGCTGGGATTTGTGGTTGCTAGTGGCGAAGCTACATGGTGATCATTGTTAATAGTGATCAACATAAACATCTCTACAACACCTATAAAGACTGTCTCTCTAATATAGGAAACATCTCTACAACACCTATAAGTTCTTTTCTCTAATATCGTTTTGCATGGTAAATGCTCAATTGATAAAGCAGTGGCATAAGGCTCCTAGGCTATCCACAAGTCTTAGTTGTTGACACTGTGTATGGTTTTTATTGCAGCTCTCTCGTATCATCTACTTGTTCTCTAGCAACTTGCATGATGCCTCGCTAACATTGAGTATTCACACCACATGTGCTCGTCTGATGCTGAATCTGGTGGGTATGATGTCTTTTGCTTAGGACAATGGACTAGCTGTTGTCTGTTTATTGTATCTCATATGTCGTACATGTAATTTTACCGAGGTTATTATTATGTTTCATTTTTTTTATGCATATTTTTGTGGAAATTCAGGTTGAACCAATCTATGATAAGGGAATCGATCAACCTTCAATGGATGAAGCACGAATTTTGCTGGTTTGTCTCTGTAAACGAAGGGGCTTTTTTTTTCGAGGAAATTATTAGGCACTATAATTGATCTCTTATGCAAACTGTCGCCTTTCCCTTTTGCATTTGTTTATTGAGCTTGCATTGTTCCTATCAGTGACTTGAGATACCCTTGTGTCTTGGTGATGTAATGCTGTAACTCTCTTATGATCATCTTGTTTAATAGATATGCTGTATGATCTTGGAAATATAAAGTGTTTTTGCCTTATTATCCTTCATAATTTACTCCAGCCTTTGGGATTTTTGTTAAGTGATGTAATGTTACTTGTTCAGGTCCGGATTTTGGATTCTTTTGTTGGGAAGTTTAGTACCTTCAAACACTCAATTCCCCAGGTAAATAACATTGTATATAATTGTGTGTATTGTAACTTGTAAATATCTTTTGGCTTGTTGTCACCTTCGTGCTTCACTTTGAATAAACAGGTTATTTTTTGTCTTTAGCTAGTGTCTTTTAACTTTTAAGTACTTCTCCTTCTTAACTTTTCCCTTAGTGGTGAATCAGAGTGTTGAAATGAAAAACGACCTAACCTTGTTTCTTTTGGATTCTGTGGGGTAGGGGCGGGGGTTATTAGGGGTCAGTTTCCTCTGGTAGATATACGTCACTGTTGAACACTATTTTCCCTTGTTGGACAATGTATTTCATGCAGCATTTTGCATTGAGCAACAAATTTTTTGACTTTCACTTCTTTTATATGCTAAAATTTCTCTTGAAATTTTGCTCAGTGCAATTTTCTGAAGTCCATGAGATTGGGAATGGAGACAGTTGGAATAGGTTGAGTATATATATTATGCTCTCTCTCTCTGCCTTGTCCGCATTTCTTTTTTAATTTTATGTTTTTCATGGGGAGGGGTTGAGTGGTGAGTGATGAGTGCTGAGGTAATAGTAATACATTGTGATGATGTGCCTGAATGCTTGGAGAACTTTATTAACCAACACCTGAAGTATTAAGAAAAGACATGCATCACCAACACCACCAGCCAGGCCTGTTACTTGCATCACACTGTTGGTGGGGGCCTGATTTTGAAAGCATGCTGACATGTAAAAGGCTGTAGTACCTGAGAATTTGGACTGCGGGGTTTTAGTTTTAAGTGCTTTATTGGTTAAGTTCTGATGAAGGCCGGGCCAGAGTGAACGCATTCAGTTATATATTCATCTTCACGGAGGTCTATTAAAGCATTAGTCAAACATTGATGGTGTCAGGAACCGCTTATTCCCGATTCCACCAACTGCTTGGATATTGGATGAGCAGTTTCTTCAATCCACCAATCTCTTAAAGTTTATTCGTGAGTGGGACATGTGTTATAAGATCTTGCAATCAATTAATTGCCTATCGGAGACTATTTTTGTGATGAACTCATAATTAGCTTCTTAGTTTAGTTATCTTCTGACCGCATATTTCTTCTTCATATGTATGGTTAATCATCTTTCTTTTCTTACTTTTAGCTCCTAAGTATGTTGTTCTTAATATTCTTGAAATGTAGCTGCTTGAGGAGGGTGATGAAGGAAAAGATCGAGCCTCATTGAGATCAAAGCTGGAGCTTCCAGTTCAGGTTTTCTTTACACTTCTTTTATGCTTCTTCCACCCAGGAGTGAATGTAAGCAAGATTGGAATCAAATCCAGTATTGCTATTTACTCTATTTGACTCGTAGGATCTTAAGGTATCAATTGCTCCATCTAGAAAGTAAGTGTATGCCGGTGAAAGCTTGGAGAATATGGTATTGTTATTATGCAGATGTTATTTTTAGATTTGCCAAAAAGAAAAGGTGGACTTCATTTTGGTAAAAATGCCCACCGGGGGGGGATGTGGACGACACCGAGCCTGAGACTGAGACATTTATCAGTATGATCATCTATATTGCTTTTCTAGGTATCAAAGCACTAAGACCATCCGGTAACATAGATCATGAAAAATTTGTTTTTTTATACTCCCTTTGTATTTTTAGTTGTTTCACTCCATCTTTCACATTTGCTAATGCAGAACTTTGACCACCAATATAATCGCCTAGTAAATTATAAGTAAGTTGGTACATCTAAATTATATATTGATATAAATTCAATAACTCTGTTTTATTAGGATAATACAGTCAAAGTGCGCTATGTGTACAGTGCAAAAGCTAAAGGAAATCTTGTAAAAAACAGAGTATATCAAATTGAAGTACGAAACACCCCTTGTCTTCACTTGATGTTACTTTCAAGTTTCAAAATCTAACTTTGTAGTTTTTGATGTACTAAAATAATTTTGGCCTCCCTCATGTTATTTCTGGAAGCCTAGAATTGTTCATCCCGTCACATGATCATACTTTCAGTTGCTAATAAGATATGAGTATGCGCTAACTGGCTAACCGTTTGAGGTCTTGCTTCCCACACAATTTTACAAATAAATATGTGTGTTGCAGAAGCGAAATCTCTTGTATTGCAACATGCTTCCGGCTTTTGAGACGTGATTGGGCTAATTGAAGAGGAAACTTAATCATTTTAATTTAAGAGTAGTGGAAAATATTTTAGATTATAGCTTATTATATACTACATACCTTAAATTATCTCGTTATTTTATGTATAAATTGGACGCTCTAACCATTTATACTGACTGATTATGAGCATTATCATAATATGTAATCCCTGTGTTTGGGAATTAGCTATTCCACTTTGACTTCGACTTTTGATTTTGTCACGCACAACTTTAGCCATTAATATATTCAAGTCTTGATTAGTAAATATTTTAGAACATTGATATTATGAAAATATGCTTTGAAACAAATCAACAAATCCAGTAAGATTTTTGTAAAAAATTATGGTCAAAGTGGGGTATGTGTAAAGTGTGAAATACAAAGTGGAACTAATAAATGGAGAGATTAAATTCAATCGTATCAATATTCAATATGCATAAAGATTGTAGAAACGCATTGTAGTGGCTAATTTGGTATAACAACGGTGTGTAATGGATGTTGTGGTGTGATTCAAAATCACATATTACAAAAACGACAAGTTCAAGATCTGTCACAATACTGTGTACATAATGGAACAGCCTTGGTTGTTTTCCATGTTTGTGCTCTCACCATTGGGTCATAGGGTCCAGATTTTTGTCTCAAGTTTGCATGCCTAGAATTGATTTATAAGCTTGTCTGTTTTTTGATCAAGTTGTTGAAAGGTTGCTTGCTTCTTCCTCTGACTTGACATAGCATCCCATCTGGTTGCAGGCTGTTCTAAACATGCAGGTACCAAGTGAACATTCCAAGGAAGTCAATGATTGTCGACATCTAGTCAAGACCTTAATCATGGGTAATCTATCTGTTCTATGCTGTAGTGAAATTGCCTATCGTAGCTCTAGTTGTTTTGTTTTTGAAGTGCTTTTTTCTGTATGTGCAGGAATGAAAACTATATTTTGGACCCTAACTCATGTTCATACTCCCCATGTTCCGGTCTGATTTCTTTCAAGCAGTGTGAAGCCAAGTAATGCCTTCATGTGTATCTAATGCCTGTTCATTTGTTTTCTAATTTTATATTTTCAGGGTTCTGCTGCTCATGGGGCACATCAACAGGTGTTGCCAAATAGTTTACCTGCATTCAAAGGCTTGAGGGAAGATGAGGTATTAATCTGAAATTTGTAGTTATTGTGTTGATTGCAATCAACTTGGTCTGAGTATGGTATTCTCCTTTTTCTTGGTAGGTCTGGAAAGCGTGTGGAGTTCTGAAAAGCGGTGTGCATTGTTTAGTCATTTTTAAGGATACTGATGATGAAAAGGATATGATTGGGCACTTCTCTCAGACATTGGCTATTTTGGAACCTCGAGATCTGATGGATATGTTTTCACTTTGCTTGCCAGAGCTTTTTGAATGCATGACTTCTAACAATCAACTAGTTCTTATCTTTTCTACACTGCTGCAAGTAGCCAAGGTTTTCCGTCCCTTTTCAGATGTTTTGATCAATTTCCTTGTTAGCAATAAGCTTGATGTATTGAAACAGCCAGATTCCCCAGGTGCAAAATTAGTGTTGCACCTCTTTCATTTACTGTTTGCAGCTGTTGCAAAATTCCCATCAGATTCAGAACGTATACTGCTGCCTCATGTGCCTGTTATTATTGAGGCTTGTATGAAAAATACCACTGAGGTTGAGAAGCCTATAGGTTATCTGCAGCTTCTTCGAACAATGTCTCGTGCACTTGCTGGCGGAAAGTTCGAACTTATATTACGAGACTTGATTCCTTTGCTACAACCTTGTTTGATTATGTTACTGGCCATGTTGGAAGGACCAGCTGGAGAGGACATGAGGGAACTTTTATTGGAATTGTGCCTAACTTTACCTGCACGTTTAAGTTCGTTGTTGCCATTCCTTCCCCGACTTATGAAGCCTCTGGTTTTGTGCTTGAAAGCGAGTGATGAACTCGTTAGCTTGGGGTTGAGGACATTAGAATTCTGGATAGATAGTTTAAATCCTGACTTTCTTGAGCCAAGTATGGCAAATGTCATGTCTGAAGTAATCTTGGCTTTGTGGTCTCATTTGAGACCTGCGCCTTATCCTTGGGGTGGAAAATGTTTACAACTTCTTGGGAAGTTAGGTGGGCGCAATAGGCGTTTTCTGAAAGAGCCACTGGCTTTAGAGTGCAAGGAAAATCCAGAGCATGGTATTCGTGTGATTCTTACATTCGAGCCTGGTACCCCATTCTTGGTGCCTTTAGATCGTTGCATAAATCTTGCTATAGCTACTGTTATGCAGAAAAATGGACACGTCGAAATCTTTTATAGAAAGCAGGCGTTAAAGTTTCTTTACGTGTGCCTATCAGCTCAGCTGAATTTGCCAGGAAATATTGCTGATGAGGGTTTTACACTGGACAAACTGTCAAAGTTGTTATCATCATCTGGTGATTTGTCTTGGCGAAGGTGTGACCCTTCAGATTTCAAGGTTAGTTTCCTTTTTTGATGCTCACAGCTTAGGATATATGAACTTGTCAACTAGTTGCAAATTCAGCATAGTGTAGTGTCAGAGATTAGATTGCTTGTAGCTAAAATTATTGGTCTTTTATAAGTAGTCTAAGTTATGGCTTCTGTTGCTTTCTAGGACACTTTTTTTTTTTCACAATCCTTTCAAGTTATTTCTATTCTGTGTGGATCACTCTCGTCTGTCTCTGCTTGGGCATCCTGAAATTCCATTGGTTCAATATCTACTTTCGCTTAAAAAACTTTGTCTATGTATGTCGATTTAAATGTTGGAGGCATGAAGAGTTGTAAGTGCTGCAATTGTACACTCCTACTCCCACCTGCCCCATTCTGAGGTTGGTTCATATTCTATGTACCTCAGCCTCATTGAGGGGATGGTCTGCTGTTTGCCTGAAGGAGGGGGGTTTTTTTTTTGGGGAGGGAGGGGTGCTACACCGAATCTGCTTCATTTTGTGGGTAGGCTAGTGGCCGGTGGCTTTTTAGAATTGATTTCTGAAGGCTGTAACAAGTGAATTTTCATTTCAGGCAGAGTTTGGTGTGAAGACAAAGACTCAGCTTATGGCCGAGAAGTCTGTTTTCAAGAGTCTTTTGATGACTGTCATCTCATCCAGTGCTGAAACAGATCTTGTCGACTCAAAGGATGATTTTGTGGTCAATATTTGTCGTCATTTTGCTCTAATGTTTCATGTTGATCATCTATCTAACTCTCCCATAACTTCCACAGTTGGGGGTCCCATGCTCTCATCAAATTCAAATATCAGCTCTAGGCCAAGAAGTAGTAGTGGCTCAAATCTTAGAGAGCTGGATCCCTTAATATTTTTAGATGCTGTGGTAGACGTGTTAGCTGATGAAAACAGGCTTCAAGCCAAGGCTGCACTTAATGCGTTAAACAGTTTTGCTGAATCACTTTTATTCCTGGCTCGTGCAAAGCACAATGATGCACTGATGTCAAGGGGAGGTCCTGCAACACCTATGATTGTCTCTAGCCCGTCGATGAATCCCGTTTATTCTCCACCTCCTAGTGTTCGTGTCCCTATTTTTGAGCAACTTTTGCCTCGTCTGTTGCACTTGTGCTATGGAGTTACGTGGCAAGCTCAAATGGGAGGTGTTGCTGGACTTGGCGCGCTGGTTGGGAAAGTCACTGTTGAGACTCTCTGTCAGTTTCAAGTTAAAATTGTTCGAGGATTGATATATGTCTTGAAAAGGCTTCCTATCTATGCTAATAAGGAGCAAGAAGAAGCAAGCCAGGTATTAATGCAGGTGCTTCGTGTGGTGAATAACGTTGATGAGGCAAACAGTGAATCGCGTAGGCAGAGTTTCCATGGTGTTGTAGAATATCTTGCATCAGAGCTGTTTAATGCAAATGCTTCAATTAATGTGAGGAAGACTGTGCAGTCATGCTTAGCCTTGCTTGCTAGTCGGACAGGTAGTGAGGTATCTGAATTGCTTGAGCCTTTGTATCAGAACTTACTGCAGCCCCTTATCATGCGTCCACTTCGCTCAAAGACGGTTGATCAACAGGTAAATCTTGTATGTCTATTTTATTCTTGGGGTAGCCTTGTGTTATAAACTTTTAACCCCTTCCTGTTGCATGTAGGTGGGAACAGTTACTGCATTAAATTTCTGTTTGGCATTGAGGCCGCCTCTCGTGAAGTTGACCCAAGAATTGGTTAGTTTCTTGCAAGAGGGTTTGCATATTGCCGAGGCAGATGAGACTGTGTGGGTTGTGAAGTTTATGAATCCCAAGGTTGCTACATCCTTGACTAAGCTTCGCACAGCTTGCATTGAGCTTCTTTGCACTGCAATGGCCTGGGCAGATTTTAAAACAGCAAATCATGCTGAGCTGCGTTCGAAGATCATATCTATGTTCTTTAAGTCCTTGACGTGTCGTACGCCAGAAATTGTCGCAGTTGCCAAGGAAGGCCTAAGACAGGTTTTTTCCTGTTCTTTCCTAATTTAGTCATGCGGCTTGTGGTAGTTGAGGATTGTGATTTGTGGTGTGATGAGTGATCCGTAGATTTACATTCTATTCTACATACGATTTATAGATTCTTATCTGGTTTTTTTTCCACAAAGATTCTTATAAGATGGCAACGGTCCAGTACACTTTCTTAAAGATTCACCGAGTATTCCTAGAAAGCATAGCTTTATTATATGTCTATGTGCATAGTAACAATCACCTTGTATTGCATCATAACTAAACCTGTTAATACTATCTGTTGTTTTAATACTAAGAGCATCTGCTTCCAAACTAGTCCCCTCTGGTTACTGATGAGTTGTTAGATTATATCTCTTGTGATTAATGTTTAACTCTGGATAGAATCAGGTTAGCACTTCCTTTGGGTTATAGGATTACAGTATAGGATGTTAAACTTTTTTCAGATCAATGTTTTTATCTATGACGTTGTCCATTGCGTTTAAGATCAAGGGTAAATTATAAACATTTAATCAGAGTGGTAAGGAGGCTATTCGCGTTTCACTCCCTGACCGTACCTGTTCAGCTGCTGGTTATGAGTGGGAGCCTCTTTAGTTGATGTTGATGTAGTACATTGTTATGTAACTGTGCCTCTTATTTTCTTAGAAACCCTTCTTCCCCATTTTTAATGAGTTGATTTTTGTTATTTAGGTCATCCAGCAGCAGAGAATGCCTAAAGAACTTCTGCAGACCAGCCTCAGACCCATCTTGGTCAACCTGGCCTATACCAAAAATCTCAGTATGCCTCTGCTTCAAGGTCTTGCCCGCTTGCTTGAACTTTTATCTACCTGGTTCAATGTGACTCTTGGTGGTAAATTGTTGGAGCACCTGAAAAAATGGCTAGAGCCTGAAAAACTTGCACAGAGTCAGAAATCATGGAAGGCTGGGGAAGAACCAAAAATTGCTGCAGGTGCAAGAAATTTTTTAGCTTAAATTTTCATTTGACCTTTTTGTATTTCATTTTGACCAACTATTACTTTCTCTGTTTGCAGCCATTATCGAGCTGTTTCACCTTCTTCCAAGCGCTGCAGGAAAGTTTCTTGATGAACTCGTAACTTTAACTATTGACTTGGAAGGGTCTCTTGCACCTGGACAGTTCTACAGTGAGATTAATAGTCCATACCGTCTTCCGTTAACAAAGTTTCTGAATCGGTACCCAACAGCAGCTGTTGAGTACTTTCTTGCTCGATTGAGTCAGACAAAATATTTTAGACGGTAAGCATAAGATACTGAATCTGCTTACTGAACGTTATTGGCTGTTTAACATGAATAATGAATCGTTACTGGTATTGTTGTCTAGGTTTATGTATATAATAAAGTCTGATGCTGGACAGCCCTTGAGAGAAGAACTTGCAAAGTCCCCCCAGAAAATAATAGCTAGTGCCTTTCCTGAGTTTCTGCCGAAATCGGACCTATCAACTGTTTCCGGATCTGCAGCTACACCTACTGCTCAGTTGGGGGATGAATCCCTTGGTGCTCCTCTCTCTGAAGGTTCTAGTGTACCTTCTACTGGCACTGGAGGTTCATTAGATGCTTACTTTCAAGGACTTGCTCTGATCAAAACTCTGGCTAAATTGATGCCTTCTTGGCTGCAGAGCAACCGTAGTCTGTTTGATGCTTTAGTACTCGTTTGGAAGTCACCTGCTAGAGTTGCTCGTTTGAATAAGGAACAGGAGTTGAACCTAGTTCAAGTAATTCTTTTTCTTGCAACGTCAATAGTGTGCAATTTTGGTGTTCTTACTCTCTATTCTACTGTGGTTTTCTTTCATTTGGGGATGAAAGAAGAATAGGGCTTTATTTAGACTATGGCAGTGGTTGTCTCTTTGGAGCTTCTTTCTCCAATGTTGCTTCGTCGATCTAATTTATATAAGTTGAGCGAAAGTCATATCAGGCTTAAGATTTTATTTTCTTTACTCTTGGGATTCTTTGGTTAATATTTGGCTTTCGTTTGTTTCTTTTTCCTTATATTTCCGAGTTCACGTGGCTGGAGTATGATGGTTGTTTTTGTTACTATGTGTTGTCAGTGATTGCAGCAGATTAGCTAGGCGTCCGAGAGGGAAGGGAATTTATAATGGGATAAGAACAGCTGTTTAATCTTTTGGCCTGCTGATATGTTGTGAGTCATTTTGTAATTAGATGTTTTGGAATTTTAAATGCAGGTCAAAGAAAGCAAATGGCTAGTGAAATGCTTCCTGAATTATTTGAGGCATGACAAGACTGAAGTGAACGTGCTCTTTGATATTCTGTCCATATTCTTATACCACTCTCGCATTGATTATACTTTCCTGAAAGAATTTTATATCATTGAGGTAAATGTTTGTTTCTGATATTTGAGAAATCCTGCACCCTACCCTCTTTGTACCTGGTACATTGATATGTCCTGCTGCTACTTTCATTTGGTTAGTTCTGCATAGACAAAGTACTTTGTCTTTTCCCTAATTTCTTTTTGTCCAATGCCAATTTCACAAATTCTCGTCCAGGTTGCAGAGGGCTATCCACCTAACTTGAAGAAAACTCTTCTGTTACACTTTTTGGACATTTTCCAGTCTAAGCAATTGAGTCATGATCATTTGGTGGTGATTATGCAAATGCTTATGCTGCCGATGTTAGCTCATGCCTTCCAGATTGGTCAAAGTTGGGAGGTTGTTGACCCGGGTATCATTAAGACAATAGTTGATAAACTTCTTGATCCTCCTGAGGAGGTGATGATCTCATGCCGACATACTTCTGTTATCTGATGTTGTTTTGTTTATACCATTCCATCGTTTTCTATGTGATTTTATGTTAACAAAGAATGTGATCTTCCTAGATGAATATTATGTTGACTTCTTGTACAGGTTTCTGCTGAGTATGATGAACCATTGAGGATAGAACTTTTGCAGCTTGCAACATTGCTTCTGAAATATCTGCAGGGTGACCTTGTTCACCATAGAAAAGAGCTCATTAAGTTTGGTTGGAATCATCTTAAACGTGAAGATAGTGCCAGTAAGCAGTGGGCATTTGTGAATGTGTGCCACTTCCTAGAAGCTTATCAGGCCCCAGAGAAAATCATACTCCAGGTACTCCAAAGAGATAATAATCTTCTTTTTAGTGCCTCGATGTTTGATTTTCTGATGTTACTGAGTATTCTGTTATTCTCTGCCAGAACTGTCGTATTACAAGTTTACGTTGTATTTGTTGTAGCCTTTTGAAGTTGTTTTTTCCATGGATGCCAGGGTATAGTAGCAGCTGATTGAATTTTGAACCCCCAATCTGTGTATCTTGCTATATGCTTATAAATGTCATATTTTACAATGCTTGAAATCAGGTATTTGTCGCTCTTCTGAGAACATGCCAACCAGAGCATAAGATGTTGGTGAAGCAAGCCCTGGATATATTGATGCCAGCACTACCACGAAGATTACCTCCTGGAGATAATCGTATGCCAATTTGGATACGCTATACTAAGAAAATCCTTGTTGAAGAAGGCCACTCAATTCCTAATTTGATTCACATTTTCCAGCTCATCGTCCGTCATTCAGATCTTTTTTATGCCTGCAGAGCACAGTTTGTTCCTCAAATGGTAAATTCTCTTAGTCGACTAGGCCTGCCTTACACAACGACTGCAGAAAATCGACGTCTTGCTATTGAACTTGCTGGGTTAGTTGTTGGTTGGGAGAGGCAGAGGCAAAGTGAAATGAAAGCTGTGGCTGGAACTGATACTATGTCGACCCAAAATTCTGATGTACTAAGTTCAGGTACTACAGGTGTAGATTTTAAACGTTCTACAGAAGGATCAGCAGTTCCTGAGGATCCAAGTAAGCGTGTAAAGATTGAACCTGGAATCCAATCCTTCCCTGTTACTTCTCCACCAGGTGCTGCTTCTATACCGAACATTGGAACCCCGGGGTCTGCTACTCAGGCAGATGAGGAGTTCAAGCCAAATGCTGCCATGGAAGAAATGATTATTAATTTTCTTATAAGGGTAAAACCTCTTTTAAGTAATCCTAACTTCTATTCTCACTTTTGGTTTGTCAAAACGACTAACAGATACTTCATTGTGTTTGCTGTCTCTGCCCTACTCGATTTTATGATTTACTTTTATGGGTACTAAACTTTTGATACTTCTTATTAGCCTTTTTTTTTTTGGAACGGGGGGGTGGGGGGGGAGATAATTGATGAGCTAGCAATTGTTGTAGAGCTATAATTGTCTGAAAGTATACTACTCTGTTGAATCTACAATAATATTGTATAGTTAGTTACTTTACTTTCTTACAGGTCGGTCAGAGTTTGTTTAAGTCAAAATGTGACAATTACAAGTAGGATGGGGAGATCAAAATGTTTGGCCCTCATATTGGGATGCCCTGAAATAGCATCCACTTCTAAGCTAGAGGACGAATAGAATTTCAAGGACTAATAATGGAGAAAGTTTTTTTTTAGCAGGGTGGTGGGGATTAGCATAAAGGAATACGAATGCAGTGAAAATTTTATCATATTACCATTAATGTAGGGTGAATTTAAAGTGTGACCTTCCCCCCTATAGTGTAAGCAGCAGGTGTCGTCTGTAGGACATATTTCACATCCTTTTGTAATCTTAGAGTGAGAAATGCTGCAAAATCTCCTTTGCAGATGTGGGATCCATATCAGGTGGTTCTTGTTCTCTGCCAATGTGAACTTGATTGAACTCTCGCACATGGATTCTTGATCGTATGTGTTGACCATGAATCATGTAGCTGGCCCCAGCATTGTGGGGAAAGTTATGATGTTTGACAGAAGTACATGTACAACAAAAGTGTATATGAGTTAGTTAATTTTCTGAACAGATATTGACTTTTTTTGCTATCCTGGCTCTTTTATCAATCATAATTGCACAGGTCAATGATGTTTTGTAACACAAAGGTTAGGTGTTTACTCCTTCAGTCATCGTCTCACTGTCTTTCTGGGTTTCTACTTGATGGACCAGGTGGCCCTGGTGATAGAGCCCAAAGACAGGGAAGCAAGTTTGATGTATAAACAGGCTCTAGATCTACTCTCACAAGCTTTGGAAGTGTGGCCACATGCTAATGTGAAATTCAATTATCTTGAAAAGTTGCTCAGCAGTATACAGCCATCTCAATCAAAAGATCCTTCAACTGCTCTTGCTCAGGGCTTGGATGTCATGAACAAAGTTTTGGAAAAGCAAGCACATTTGTTCATCAAAAATAACATCAGCCAGATTTCTCAAGTATAATACGTTGTCACACCCTTTCTTTTCTTTTGTTGGTTCATTGCAATTACCAGTCTTGATATTCATATCATGCTTCAATTTGCTGTAGATTCTTGAACCATGTTTCAAATACAAGATGTTAGATGCTGGAAGGTCATTATGTTCCTTGCTGAAGATCGTTTTTCTCACTTTTCCCTTGGATTCTACAAGTACCCCATCTGAAGTGAAGATTTTGTACCAGAAAGTTCAAGATTTGATAGAGAAGCAAATTGCAGTTGTCACCACTCCTCAGACATCAGGAGATGATACAGTAGCCAACTCTATAAGTTTTGTGCTTTTGGTCTTTAAGACTCTGATGGAAGTACAAAAGAACCTAATTGATCCCTCTTTATTGGTCCGTATTCTTCAGCGCCTGGCACGTGATTTGGGGTCACTGTCAGGTACTCAAGCAAGACAGGTATCTGTTCTCGATGCCCTCATTTCCCCTGGAACCATCTTTTTTTCTGTTGCATCTTCCTTATTATTTCTTAATGATTAATTTTCTGTGCTCCCTACTTCTGTATTCATCATGGTGCTATTTCTGTTGCATAACAGGGTCAGAGACTTGATCCAGATTCAGTCACCTCATCTCGTCATGGTGCTGATGTGGGAGCTGTCATCTCTAATATTAAAGTGGTTTTGAAACTTATTGGTGAAAGAGTCATGCTTGTACCTGAGTACAAGCGATCTATTACACAAATCCTGAACGCCCTGCTCTCAGAAAAGGTTACAGATGCTGGTGTACTACTATGTATTTTGGATGTGGTAAAAGGATGGATCGAGGATGACTATAGTAAACTAACAACCACGGGCACGATAACTAGTTTCCTTAATCCGAAGGAAATTGTTTCTTTCCTTCAGAAGCTTTCACAAGTTGACAAACATAATTTCTCCCCAAGTCAACTTGAGGAATGGGACAGGAAGTACTTGGTACTTCTTTATGGAATATGTGCCGATGCAAATAGGTATGTAATACAATCTTTTTTCATCAGGTAATTGAAACATCAACTTATGACAGCTCATCATTTGCAGATATCCTCTTCCCTTGCGGCAAGAAGTATTTCAGAAAGTGGAAAGGCAGTATATGCTTGGTTTGAGGGCCAAGGATCCCGAAACTAGAAAGAAGTATTTTTTGCTTTATCATGAATCTCTTGGAAAGACATTATTCAACAGGCTGCATTACATCATCCAAATTCAGGACTGGGATGCTTTAAGTGATGTCTTTTGGCTCAAACAAGGCCTTGATCTTCTTCTTGCCTTGTTGGTAGAGGATCAGCCTATTACACTTGCTCCTAACACTGCAAGATTGCAGCCTCTTGTTGCACCAAATCATATTCCTGATGGTTCTGCAATGCAGCACCAGATTGCTGATGTTTCTGAAGTTCCAGATGCTGTTCCACTGACATTTGAAGGGCTTGTTCATAAGCACGCCCATTTTCTGAATAAGATGAGCAGACTGCAGGTTACTCTCCCCCCCCCAATAAAAAAAAAAAAAAATTCTCTCTTGTTTGAGTTCATTACCAGGTTATGTATTCAAAATTGCCATCCCGTAGCTTATACAATTACATGTGGAACTTGAGGCTGGACTTTATTTCTTGTCATTTCGCCATTTCCTGTTTTGCCTCGTATGTTCTTTTTTTTTATATGTACACTCTGATGTGATGACGTATATAGTGCTCTTGTCCAGTGGGTGTCTGCGAATCTGAGGCAGGAGATGGGAAGAGCCTCCATGTTCTGTTTAATTAAAATGAGAGGCCTGAAATTTTCCACCTGGCAGCTCACTGACTTACGCTTATGCATCTTCCTGACATTCTGATGATACTTAAGCCCTGGCACTGGCCATTGGAGAAGCCTTAGACCCTTTGTTCGGCGGAACAAGTTGGTGGTTATCCCCTCCCCCCCTTGTCATCATCTTCTGTCTTTACCTTTTTATTAGCTCTCAAATTTTGTCATTGTGGGCCTTTCGAGGGCTTGCAAGCGATCTAAAGGCTCATCAACTCTTATTGATGGCCTACCAGCTGACCTCCTTTTCTCACATTTTGTTCTCCCATTGTCTTCTTTCTTTCTTTTACCCGTTTTCTCTCTCTTTGCCTCTGCTTCTGCTGCTTCGAGCAGCACCTCTGTTGATGGGCCATTAGTTCTCCTTTCGATACAGGTGTCATGGGAAATTTATCTGCCTTTTTGCTGTAAATGTATGATTGATCTTAATTAGTGCTTCCTCTGATATGGTTGCAGCAGTTACTACATCTGACTGTTCTGCTGGTGGCCCTTATCACCTGAGACCATTTGTAGCCTACACCAGGTACCATTAGTGGTGGATGCAGGCTGAGCTAGTGGAGGAAAGGAAGAAAAGCAAATAAATGGAGTGGGTTATAGAATATGTAGTATTTACTTCACATCTCCTTTTCTGAAATAGAGTGGGAAAGCAAAAAAAAAGGTGTAGCAGTAATAACAACAATAGAAGTAGCAATGGCAGAATTAGTAGTAGTAGTAGTAGTAGTAGTAACCGCAGCAGAAGAATAAACATAAAAAAACAACTACGATATAGTATAATAAGCCCACCAGATTGACGTCCACAAAATCTGAGGGATTTGTTCCTTGTGTGTGTCTTTGTATGTATATTGATATGTATCTCATCTTGATCTTTGATTGATTCTATGTACCTTATCCAAGATTTGCATGCAAATCTGTGTATGAAACAGGGTTTTAAAATGCTTCATAATCTAGTTTTTTTTTTTTTTTTTTTTTTGGTGTTTTAAGCTTCTGGAGGAGAATTGAATTCAAATCTTTATTCTCTTACAGGTTGCTGATCTTCTTGTGCCATTGAAAGAGCTTGCTCACACAGATGCAAATGTTGCATATCATTTATGGGTGTTGGTATTTCCTATTGTCTGGGTGAGCTTGAACAAAGATGAACAGGTTGCACTGGCTAAGCCTATGATTGCGCTCTTATCAAAGGATTGTCACAAGAAACAACAGACACATCGACCAAATGTTGCGCAAGCTCTTTTGGAAGGACTTCAGCTGAGCCACCCACAGCCTCGGATGCCTAGTGAACTCATTAAATATATCGGAAAGACTTACAACGCATGGCATATTGCATTGGCCCTGCTAGAAAGCCATGTCATGTTGTTCATGAATGATACCAAGTGCTCTGAGTGTCTTGCTGAGCTTTATCGTTTGCTCAATGAAGAGGATATGAGGTGTGGATTATGGAAGAATCGGTCTGTTACAGCGGAAACTAGAGCTGGGCTTTCGCTTGTGCAACATGGCTACTGGCAGCGTGCTCAAAGCCTGTTCTATCAGGCTATGGTTAAGGCAACTCAAGGCACGTATAATAACAATGTTCCCAAGGCTGAGATGTGTCTTTGGGAGGAACAGTGGCTTTATTGTGCTGGCCAACTTAGTCAATGGGATGCCCTGGCAGATTTTGGAAAGTCCATTGAGAATTATGACATTTTACTTGATAGTCTATGGAAAGTTCCTGATTGGGCTTATATGAAGGATCATGTAATCCCTAAAGCTCAAGTAGAAGAAAGTCCGAAGCTCAGAGTAATTCAGGCCTACTTTGCACTCCATGATAGAAATATTAATGGTGTTGGAGATGCTGAAAATATTGTTGGGAAAGGTGTTGACCTTGCCTTAGAACAGTGGTGGCAATTGCCTGAAATGTCCGTACATGCTAGGATACCTCTTTTGCAGCAATTTCAGCAACTAGTTGAAGTTCAAGAGTCTGCTAGAATTCTTGTTGATATTGCAAATGGGAACAAGCATGCTGGGAACTCTGCTGCAGGTGGACATGGGGGAATTTATGCAGATCTAAAGGATATTCTTGAGACATGGAGATTGAGGACACCGAATGAATGGGATAACATGACAGTCTGGTATGATTTGCTGCAATGGAGAAATGAAATATACAATGCTGTCATAGATGCTTTTAAGGATTTTGGCTCAACTAATCCTCAACTTCATCACCTTGGTTACCGTGACAAAGCATGGAATGTCAACAAACTTGCTCATATTTCTCGCAAGCAGGGGATTTATGATGTTTGTGTCACCATTCTTGAAAAAATGTATGGTCACTCTACTATGGAGGTGCAGGTATGTGAAATGATCTTTGCTATTTAAAGGCATTTAGACTATCATTGATGCTTGATTCCATTTTCTTGCTTTCTCTTACTCCATCTCATTTTCCTCTAATGCTATGACCTAATTTTCTTTTTACCAAAAGAGGTTACTTGGGCCAAGGAAAAAAATTGATTGTCACTACTTTAATTTTAGTTGGGAAATTTTTGCTCTAATCTTTTAATATTCTCATGATTTTGGATCATAAAGGATTGTCGTGGCATCAAAGTATATACGGTTTTTTCACCAAATACCCCTGGCAAATCACGAAATTCACGATATACCCTCAATGTTTCATATATTCACCATATACCCCTGAGTTTTCAAGTGCACCATATACCCTTTTTCTAACTAACGTTAAGTCGTCGTTAGCTTTATTTACGATATTGCCACTATTAACCCATAATCCTAAAATCCTAATACCCCAAACCCTAACCCTAATTCTAACCCTAATCCTAAACCCTAACCCTAATTCTAACCCTAATCCTAAACCCTAACCCACCCCTAACCCTAACCCCCCCCCCCCCCCCCCCCCCCCCTCCCTCCACCCCACCCCCCCCCACCCACCCCCCCCTCACCCTCCACCCCCCCCCCCCCCACCCACCCCTTCCCCCTCCCCCTCCCCGTCGAATTCCCACCCCCACTCTTCCCCGTCGATTTCCCCGGCCCTCCCCCGTCGAATTCCCCCGGCCCCCCCCTCCCCTTCGAATTCCCGGAGCATCCGCGTCGAACAATAGCACCACCTCGACAAAGCACAAACGAGAGGACACGAGAGGACGCTAGCACGAACAGAGAACAATAGCACCACCATAACCCCAGCCACGAATAGAGGACCTTCCGGCGATTTGCGGAGGACGCCAGCGAAGAGCCCGGCCGGAAGGGAGAGACACGAAGGGGAAAGAGGTGGGGGCTTGGGAATTCGAGGGGGGGGGGGGGGGCTGGGAATCGGCTGGGAGGGGGGGGGGGGAGGGCTGCGGCGGTGGAGTGGAGAAGAGGGGAGGGGGGGGGGGGGGCTGTGGTGGGGAGGGGTGGAGGGGAAGGGGGTGGGGGTGGGTGGGGGAGGGGGTGGTTGGGGATTAGGGTTTAGGGTTTAGATTAGATTTTAGGGATTGGGGTTTAGATTAGGGTTAGATTTTATTAGGGGTTAATAATGGTAAATAAAGCTAACGGCAAGTTAACGTCTGTTGGAAAAAGGGTATTTGGTGAACATTTTCGGAAACTCAGGGGTATATGGTGAATATCTGAAACATTGAGGGTATATGGTGAATTTTGTGATTTATCGGGGGTATTTGGTGAAAAAAACCGAAGTGTATATATATATATATATATATAATCCACTGAAAACTAACCTTAAACTGAAAACCGACCTCTTTGCTCATTTTGCATATTTTTGCTCATTTTATGTTTTTTGCTCATTTTATGTTTTTGCTCATTTTAAGAAACTTTTGCTCACTTTAGCAAACTTTTACTCATTTTACGAAGTTTTTGCTCATTTTACAAACTTTTGTTCATTTTATGTTTTTTTGCTGATTTTATGTTTTCGCTCATTTTAAGAAACTTTTGCTCATTTTACAATTTTTATGTTTTTTGCTCATTTTATATTTTTGCTCATTCTATCTTTTTGCTCATTTTATGTTGTAGTTTTCAGCACAAGGAGTGGTTTTCACGTATCCTATTCCTACTTCTATATATATATATATATATATATAAGGAGAAAGAGTCCGTGAAACTATAATATAACCAATGTGAATGTTCTTAAAGACCTATATCCTTGTCCACTTAAGGGGGATTGTGACTGTTATAAGACTCTGCCAAAGTCTCTCTTTGATATAGATCTTTACATGGGGCTACTAGATAAAAGGGATGGATGCTGGCATCTTATTGCTTTCTATATCTCTGCAGGAGGCCTTTGTTAAAATTAGAGAACAAGCAAAAGCATACCTTGAAATGAAGGGTGAAGTGACAAGCGGGCTGAATTTGATCAATAGCACCAATCTTGAATATTTTCCTGTCAAGCACAAAGCAGAAATTTTTCGCTTGAAGGGAGACTTTCTATTAAAGTTAAATGACTGTGAAGCTGCTAACCGAGAGTACTCAAATGCCATCAGTCTTTTCAAAAACCTACCAAAAGGATGGATCAGTTGGGGAAATTATTGTGACATGGTATGTATCGCATATTGGCTTATGATTTCTAAATATCACGCTGGTGTTTGTAATAATTTTCCTCCCGCTTTTCAGGCTTATAAAGAAACACATGATGAAATTTGGTTGGAGTATGCTGTCAGTTGTTTTCTCCAGGGTATCAAATTTGGCATCCCCAACTCAAGAAGCTATCTAGCTCGTGTTCTTTACCTTCTCAGTTTTGACACCTCTAATGAACCTGCTGGAAGAGCCTTTGACAAATATTTAGATCAAATACCTCATTGGGTGTGGCTTTCCTGGATTCCACAGTTGCTGCTTTCATTGCAGCGAACAGAAGCTCCCCACTGCAAGCTTGTTTTACTGAAAATTGCAACAGTATATCCACAGGCAAGTATCTGTATTAATAATAGATATTACCCCCCCCCCAAAAAAAAAGACCCACCAAATAATATGATACTGAAAATATACAGAAAAAAAAGACGAAGAAGTTAAACATATTTACTATTTTTCCCCGAATCCAGGCTTTGTACTATTGGCTACGCACTTATTTACTTGAACGTCGTGATGCGGCTAATAAATCTGAAATCGGGAGGTTAGCTATGGCTCAGAACAGAATGCAGCAAAATCCTTCTGCTGGTGGTCCTGGCTCACTTGGCTTGAATGATGGGGCTGCGAGAATGCAGACTCATGGTGCCATATCTTCAGATAATCAGGTTCATCAAGTTTCCCAACCCACCAGTGGTCTGAACTCTCATGATGGCGGAATTATTAGTGGCCAAGATACAGAGAGGTCTAGTGCTGGGGATGGTGGTGCAGCATCCACTAGTGAACCACATGTGCAACAAAGTTCTTCAAATATGAATGATGGTGGTCAGAATGCATTAAGGCGTAGTGGTGCTTTGAGTTTAATGGCTTCTGCTGCCAGTGCTTTTGATGCTGCAAAGGATATTATGGAGACTCTGAGAAGCAAGCATACTAATCTTGCCAGTGAACTTGAGGTACCAATTTTGTATTTGCCAACTGTTGTATTAATTGTGGTTACTTTTCAGTGCACATGTTCCCACTCCTATCTATATCAACCTTAGCATTACAGTCTGTTTCTCTTTGTGCCAAGGTTTTCCTTTTAAGTGCTCCTGGTTTTTGGAGTGTAAATTGCAACAAGGTATCTATTTTTGTTCTCTTTATAACATTCGATATGTGTTGCAGATTTTGCTCACAGAGATCGGATCGAGGTTTGTCACTTTGCCGGAGGAGAGACTTCTAGCAGTAGTCAATGCTCTGCTCCATCGGTGCTACAAATATCCAACTGCAACTACTGCGGAGGTTCCCCAATCTCTTAGGAAGGAGCTTTCCGGTGTCTGTAGGGCTTGCTTCTCTGCAGATGCTGTAAACAAGCATGTGGAGTTCGTGCGCGAGTACAAGCAAGACTTCGAACGTGATCTTGATCCAGATAGCGCCTCTACCTTCCCAGGAACACTTTCTGACCTTACTGAGAGATTGAAGCATTGGAAAAATGTTCTGCAAAGCAATGTAGAGGACAGATTTCCTGCTGTGTTGAAGCTGGAAGAGGAAAGCAGGGTTTTACGTGATTTCCATGTTGTTGATGTTGAGGTTCCAGGACAGTATTTCACTGATCAGGTATGGAGATTGCTCATCAGACGGACAGACTGAGCCACCTAGAATTAGCCTTTTTACTATATAAGAATGCCAGTTAGGAAACTGAATTTTTAATATTTTATATTTGTAGCTTTGGTTATTGCTATTTTTCTCTTAATTTGTCAGCTGAAGCTTGTTTGTTGCCTTAGGAAATTGCACCTGATCATACAGTAAAGTTAGACAGGGTTGGTCCTGACATTCCTATTGTACGAAGGCACGGTAGTAGTTTCCGACGCTTGACGCTTATCGGCTCAGATGGTTCGCAACGTCATTTTATTGTCCAAACATCACTTACTCCCAATGCTAGGAGTGACGAGCGCATGCTACAACTGTTCCGTGTGATGAATCGCATGTTCGATAAGCACAAGGAGTCTAGAAGGCGCCATATATGCATTCATACCCCAATAATCATACCTGTTTGGTCTCAGGTGATTAAATTTACTAATTCATTATTTCATTTTACTAATAAGTTGCTGAAATGCTTGCTCCTGAAGGATATGAGATATAATTCTTTGGGAAGCTGCTAATGGCGGATCCCACGACTATGGTGGTTTAGGGGCCCAACCTATCGGCATTGACTTGTGAATGGTTTAAGTTCCTGAGATATATTGCTTCTATCATTTATGCTAACTCTAGTATTGCTTGCTTCCGATCAGGTTCGCATGGTAGAAGATGATTTGATGTACAGTACATTGCTTGAGGTTTATGAGAACCATTGTGCAAGAAATGACCGTGAGGCTGATCTTCCCATTACCAATTTCAAGGAGCAGCTTAATCCGGCTATGGCTGGTCAAATAACACAAGAAGCTATTGTGGATCTCCGCCTCCAAGCTTATAATGAAGTAACCAGGAATCGTGTGCCTGACAACATACTGTCACAGTTTATTTACAAGACACTCTTAAATGGCAACCATATGTGGGCTTTTAAGAAACAATTCGCAACCCAGTTGGCTCTCTCTTGTTTCATTTCATACATGCTGCAGATTGGCGGAAGGTCTCCTAACAAAATTCTCTTTGCTAAGAACACGGGCAAGATATTTCAGACAGATTTCCATCCAGCATATGATGCGAATGGGATGGTTGAATTTAATGAGCCTGTGCCGTTTCGTCTCACTAGAAACATGCAGGCTTTCTTTTCTCATTTCGGTGTAGAAGGGCTCATCATCTCTGCTATGTGTGCTGCAGCACAAGCTGTTGTAACACCAAAGGTGAAAAAATCTAGTCTTCGTCTAATGATTATCACTATTTTGGGTTTTTGAAGTTCTATGGAGGTCGGAGGATCTTGCATAAATAGCTTTTTTTTTTATATTCAAGATTTATATTGTGTGTGCTGTAGGGGTTTGTGGGGGGGGGACCCAAGCTCATCAGGGTTGAGTTGGCCATAATATTAAGGTGGAATGGGATGGGGACGTCCTTCCCGAATGTGCAGTGGTTATCAATCCCTGATGGGGTGGGAAACTCATGTTGAGACTCTTAAAATTGAGGTGTCCATAGAAGGCCTGAATAGTGGCTGTTTATATGTGTAGAAGACTATCCTTTTTTGCTCTTCTCAATTAGAAATGAATATTAAGCTACCTTCTACATATGCTTGTTTATACGTGTAGAAGGCCTGAACAGTTGAACGCAGCAAAAATTAATCAAAATCCTACCTGCTAATGGTAAATATAGCTCTATTGTTGGAAGTTGTGGGATTAACAGGGTGACTGAGGAAAAGTCATGTGCAATTTCTAGGCTATGGCAGATTTAATGTCTGTCCTATATCGACATAATTAATAATTGTATGTAATATGCAGCAAAACCAGCACATGTGGCATCACTTGGCCATGTTTTTCCGTGACGAGCTGTTGTCTTGGTCTTGGAGAAGACCACTTGGAATGCCTTTGGCTCCGGTTCCTGGAGGTGGTCTAAGTCCAGCAGATTTCAAGCACAAGGTGACGACAAATGTGGAGCATGTTATTGGTCGTATCAACGGGATAGCACCCCAGAGTTTGTCTGACGAGGTACTGGGAAAGTTTCTTATCGTTGTTTCCAAAGAATCCTCTATAACCTGTCGATGCTAGACTGATACAGTGATTGATTGATTATTCGCATGAGTTTATGATCAATGCCAATAAGATAGATGATAGATCTTTAGTGAGGATGAGCTAATTAGCACATTGCTAGGAGGTGCATAACATGTCACTTATCACTGATGTTTCACATACACATGGTCATTTCGTTCCCTGATGTATGTTATTTTCATTTCCTCTTTTGTTGGTGTACTCCCAACATTCACACCATAAGTAAATATCCCCCTCCCCCACTATTCCTTTGTACTTGGTGGTGTCAACTAATTTGTTTCCATGTCCACATTCTTCCAGCCTAGAGGAAATACTCCATTCCTTTGGCTTTGTTTTTCTTTGGTGGGGATATTGAATTGTTATTTGTGATGCATTGCAGGATGAGAACGCCATGGACCCCCCGCAGTCGGTCCAAAGGGGTGTGGCAGAGCTTGTCGAAGCTGCATTGAGCCCTCGAAATTTGTGCATGATGGACCCAACTTGGCATCCATGGTTTTAAAATTTTGCACCATGTTGTACAGATTTGCCAAAATCTTACTCATTTATTATAGGCTCCCAGTCCTTGTAAATAACTTGTACATATGTAGCCCCTGTAGCTGAAGTAGGTGATGAGTAAGGCGGAAACACGCCGGATTGCAAGGTTAATTTATTTCTATATCTTAGTCTTTTAGAGACTTAGAGTCCCTGTATCGTCATGATTTGATTATGAGCAATTGACTTGGTACTTCTCTATTTCAAGTCAAAATTATACTCACCTTTTGGTGCTCATCTTGTGCAATATTTTCTAAATCTAACATTGCAGATATGGTTAAGGGCATGTTCTCCCTATCTTCTTTGCAGTTCAGTTTAGTTGCAATCAGTTCAGTTCAGTTCTAATCAGTTCAATTTAGTTCAGTTTAGTTCTTAATTTATTTAGTATCATTACTATTAGTTATAATTTAATTCAGTTCAGTTCGATTCAGTTCAGTTCAGTTGTTTTATGCCGAAGAGAATAATCCCTAAAACGTGGGTGCATCTTCTCAACAGCCTCATAGTCATGGGTGAAGGTCCATAACAGACTCTACAGTCTTACAACCTTTCCTAAACAGTGCCTCACTATTAACTTAAGGTGTAAAATAAGCTTAAAACGAACATTTATTGAAATACTACCTCCGTCCCATAATAGTTTGAACACTTTCCTTTTATGTTTGTCCCAAATTAGTTTGAACACTTCCATTTTTGGCATGGTCCCACCATTAATATATTATTTCTTTTACACATCTTTGGTCCACACTCTACCTTTTATCAATTAAAAGTTACCCAACTTTCTCTCTCCTCTAATAAAAAAATACCACACCAACTCCTGTCACATCCACTTTTTAAATAAAATAACATTTGATAACCACACCACAACTTATCACCTAAAACTACGTGTCCCAACAAGTGTTCAGATCTTTCTGGGACGGAGGGAGTAGAACATTTGCTTATTGAAAATAGAACAATTTTTACGTAAAATAGAACATATTTTTTTTGCTGAAAATATGTTTAAAACGAACATTTGTTGAAATAGAACATTTGTTTTTTTTGAAAAAAGAACAATTTTCAAGAAAAATAGAATATATTTTTTCGCTGAAAAAATGCTTAAAATGAAGATTTGTTGAAATAGAATATTACTCATAAAAAATGGAACAAATTTATTACCTTGCTCCTGGGAGCACAATAGAATTTTCAGTGATTGTGCTTCTTGTTGTGATCTGTGGAAAATGTATGCAAAACAAATCATACTTAACTTTGAAGGTTGTATTTAATTTGAAAATTTGAATGTAACAAATATATACCTTAAAATCTAGGTGAATATTGGAAAGGGTTAATGGTGCATATTGTCATAAAAGTTACTTGGGTAGTTGTTGTGAGGAAAACAGTTTGAGTGAAGAGAAAAAAAATACATCAAAAAAAAAAAAACTGTAAAGAATTAAAAAAAAAAAAAAAAAAGAAACTATAATTATGGTATATGTTTTCTTCACCTTATCTTTGTTTAACACTTTAACTTATCTTATTTTATCTTTCTGATTAAAAAAAATTCTTATCTTATCTTATTTTTCTGAATTATTCAAATCAGTTTTTCACATGTATTCCTGTGGAATTTTAAAATTCACGGGGTACCCCTATAGTCTCAAAAATGCACCAGGTACCCCTAGTATTTAAATAAAATGCATGAAATGCCCTTATTGGCTAACACCGTCAAGTTTTCGTTAGGTTTAAAGCCAAATCAACCTAATTATTACATAAAATCCCTAATTAACATGATTAATGCATCAAATAAAATTATAATAATTACTAAAAAAAAAAAAAAAAACCTTTCCTTACACCTCAGCCACCCCCACCTCCACCCCATCATTACAGCCGAACTGCCTACAGAGAACCAACCCCTCCCCCCACCCACTCCAAAAATGGTCAGAATCCTTCTCCCCACCGTCGAAAAGCTCCCCCCCGAAACCATGGCCCCAACTTTCAAAACCCTCACCCACCCACTACCCCAACCCATGGCCCCACTCTTCTGAAACCCTCGCTCGGTGATGAAGCATTCACAACAAGAAGCCTAACACCTCTGTCCTCTTTTCTCCCAAGTCGCCACCGCTTACTCGAAACCCCACCCGAAGTGCAACACATGCACACCCAGTCCTCATGCAAAACAAACAAAGTCGGTAAAAGTCAAGTGCGCTCGAAATCAAAGCCTCGCTCACAGCCATCGCAAACTAAATTGTTCGAAATCAAGTGCGGCAAAGCTCCGCTGCATCCGCAGCATGGCGAAACCTCGTCACGGATCTCCTTCGGTGGACCTTCCGACAAATGAGGGTTATCGTGGATGGAACGAACAAGCGAAGTAGGAAAGAGAATGAAGGTTGAAGAAATTGGAAAAGGTAGGGTTTCAGAAGGGGAAGGGGGGAGTATTTTGAGGGGTGTGGCCTATGGGTGGTTTCTAAAGGGGTGGTTTCCAAACCCAAAATTGACAATATCTAAAACTAACATGAAATCCCACTCAAAAACATATTGTTGTTGTTGTTGTTGTTGTTGTTGTTGTTGTTATTATTGTTATTTATTACTCCCTCCGTCCCAAAATACTCTTTACACTTTCCTTTTTCATCTGTCCCATAATACTCTTTACACTTCTATTTTTGGATATGACTCACTATTATTTTAATTCTTGTACCTTTTAAGTTGGCCCACACTCTCTCTCCTCCAAATAAAATAATACCACTCCTACCACCCACCAACTCTAACCATGGCCCACACTCTCTCTCCTTAAAATAAAATAATACTACTTTTACTAACTACTAACTCGTATCACATCTACTTTTCAATAAAATAACAATTGATAACCAAACAATAACTTATCATCTAAAACTACGTGCATTGATATGTGTCAAGAGTATTCTGGGACGGATGGAGTATTTATTTATTTATTTATATATTTATCTACTATTATTATTATTAATTTTTTTTATTATTATTTATTAATTTATTTATTTATTTATTTATTTATTATTATTATTATTATTATTATTATTATTATTATTATCATTATCATTATTATTATCATTATTATTATTATTATTATTATTATTATTATTATTGTTACTATTATTATTGTTATTGTTATTATTATTCTTATTATATATTTTTATTATAATTAATTATGGTAACTCATAATTTTCATACTATCAATATTAAATATATTACTTACTACTCCATCCGTTCTCTTTTGTTCTTCATGTATTCCTGATATGTCTATTTTATATAGAGTTTTCCCCCCGTCCCTCATTGATTATTGGTTTTAATTGCGCTATTCGGAGCCATTTTTAGTACTAATGTGTTTCTTGTAGGATGTTTGTAGTTTCCAGACGATTATTGTAGGAATTAGCATGTTTGATGCATTTCCTACTCATTTATACTCCTACAAGAGATGATGCACTTTTGAGAGTTCGAGCATTTTATTTGGGTTGGATTCTACAATTCAAGAGCTTTCCAACAAGTGGTCTTTTGCTTAATTCCGAAAATTAACGCAAAAGTTATGACACGTTGAAGATTGGAAGTTGGGCGTCAAGGACCTGAAGACCGCCTGGTCGGGCGATCCCCGCCCCAGTCGGCCGGGCGGCTTTGCCTTAGCCACTTTTTCGTTTTGAAAAGAAATCAAGAAAAACGCTTGCGGGCCCAACCGGGCAATACCCGCCCTGGTTGGTCGGGCAAGGAGTAACTTTGAAGGATGCAGCTGAAGAACGCCCGACCGGGCGTGACGAGCAAAACATGACACCTGACGACCGCCCGGTCGGGCGGATTCCGCCCGGGTTGGTCGGGCGGGTCGGTTTTTAGTGATTTTGAAACGCGTGTTGCGCTGGCTCTTATTTTCATATAAATAATCATTTTTAGCTTGAAAAACCATGTTTTTACATTAGAGTTTCAGCTTTAGTTTTCCTAAGCACATTTTAATTACTCAAGAACCATAGTATTACCCTTTACCATTTTTACATTGGATTTTCAATTGAAGTTGGGATTTTGCAAGATTGTTCTACATTGGTATTTCTTCTCTTCTCTTGTTATTCTTATTCAATCTTTGGTTATTAATTCACCATGTTTACTTGTTTCATCATGAATATGTTTCCTTTAATTATGTATTGAGTAGTTTATTTCTAGGGTTAAGGGGATCCATGAATATTTATGAAGGGATGTTTATAAAGTATTGATTTTTGATGATGTATGTTGATTCCTATTGAATGTATTATTATCTCTATTCAATCCGATTTGGCCAGATTTGATTGTTATAGTATTGCAATATTAGGTTATGCGCCGAGAGGTATAAACTTGATATTAAGGCTAGTTTCAATAGGTAGAATTGGTATTAATAAATTGCTAGAGCCTGTTAATATAATTCTATGGTTAATTTCGACTCGAGAGAGGAAATCAACCTGTTTGGCTGCATTATTCATTATTGATTGTTGTGTTTCATCCTGGATTATTGTTCATTGGTGAACCTATGCTCTAGACTTTAGTTTATTGATATCCTCGATATAGTTATTGACTAGTTTACAAACAAACACTCGTTCCCTATAATCTAGATTTGATCAACAATTAGGAAAAGAACACTGTTTCCCTGTGGATTCGACCCTACTTCCCTGACTACTATTTGTTAGAGGACTTTAGGATTACTTTTGATTAGGTGATACGACTTTAGCCTGTCAAAATTTGGCGCCGTTGCCGGGGAGACAGTTTGGTTTCATTTCCTTTAATTGTTTTAGAGTCTAGATTATTCATTCTCGTCTCAGAGAACACTTGTTCTTTGGACCAAAATCTCTTAATTGTTTGTTCTTTAGTTCGTCTATGTGCAGAAGTTTGAGTTCGGGTGGCTTCCCATTTGATCCTGAAATTGAAAGATCCTTTCATAGACAGAAGAACTTCTTCAGACAGTTGCGAGATAATTCAGGGGGAGATAACCATTTGGATTCTGATTCTGATTCTGATTCTAGATGCACTGTTCCTACTACTCTAAGAGAATCAGAAATGGCTCGGAGACTTACTGATTTTTCCCAGCCATCCTTGGCTGAACTTCCCAAGAGCAATCAAATGCCCGAAATCGAAGCTGTCAATTTCGAGATCATACCTGCATTGCTGAATATGATCGAAAGGAAACAATTTGGTGGTGGACCTAATGAAGGCCCTAATCTACATTATCAGGTTTTCTGCCAATATTGTTCTACTATTAAGCAGCAGGGCGTAACACAAGATCAAATTCGGGAGATTCTTTTCCCGTTTTCACTTCGAGACAAGGTAAAGATGTGGTACAATGGGATTAATCGCACTATTCTTGGGATCACATACTGGAATACCTTGGCTTTAGCTTTCTACAGGAAGTACTACCTTCCAGAGAAGACTGTCAGGCTACGTAGTCAGATCACAAATTTCATCCAAGGTAATGACGAATCTTTGTATGAGGCTTGGGAAAGATTCAAGGACCTCCAGAGAGAATGTCACCATCATGGTCTACAAAAATGGTTCCTAGTTCAGGGCATTTACAATGGTTTGGGGAACAACTCAAGACTTATTCTAGACTCTACAGCAAATGGGAGATTCATGAAACTAGAAATTGATGCCGCACATGACTTAATCGAGGAGATGGCTATCCACAACTCTCAATATGACAACCCTCGAGGACTAGCTAACAAGGGACGCAAGCATGAGATTGATTCTATATCCCTACTGGCTGCACAAATGAATGCCATCAATAATAAGTTGGATAATATGCAACTCTCCTCTCCCGCGAGTGTTGCTACTTTAGGTACTACATCTGAGATCTTGTGTGAAAATTGTGGTATAGTTGGACACTGGTCACAGGAGTGTCGGAGTTCGCTTGAACAAGTTAATGCCTTCCAATCATATCGACAGAACAATCCATACTCCAACACATACAATCCAGGATTGAGAAATCATCTGAATCTGTCATACAAGAGCACTAATGTCCTCAATCCTCCTGCACCACAACCACAGGCCCAACAATTGAACCAGAGGTACTACCAGCAACCTTCTCAACATCCTCCTGGTTTCTCTAGACCACCATTCAACCCATCTCAACAAGCACCTCCTGCCGACCCCATGATGGTTGAGATGAGAAATATGATGCTGCAGATACAAAAAGACAGACAAACTGACAAGGCACATATTGAGTCAATTCTAGCTCACAACAAGATGTTGGAGAACCAGTTGGCACAGTTGGCTACTTCGAACTCTACTCGACAACAAGGTGCTCTTCCAGCACAATCTGTTCAGCCAACCGACTCGGCAAATGCCATCACTCTCCGCAGTGGTTCTCATTATGATGGACCACCCATGCCTACTGATGATACTGGGAGTGTGAGGAATGATGGGGAACGAGTCCAAGATCAACCTGAAACTGACAAGAAGAACCCTAAGCAAGTGATTGAGCATGGAGAGACAAATGAAGCCAAGAAGCCCGCCATTGAGGTTCCTCCTATCAAACTTCCTTTTCCAAATCGTCAACTCAAGAGTAAGCTGGACCAACAATTTGGTAAGTTTTTGGAAGTCGTCAAGAATCTTCAGTTAACTGTTCCTTTCACAGAATTAATTACTCAAGTGCCTGCTTATGCAAAATTCATGAAAGATATCTTGACTAGAAAAAGGGCTTTTAATGAGGTGGAGACAGTTGCATTTACTGAGGAATGTAGTGCCTTTTTACAAAATAAATCTCCACCAAAATTAAAAGATCCTGGTAGTTTCTCTATTCCCTGTCACATTGGTAGACTATTCATTGATAAATCATTGTGTGACTTGGGTGCTAGTGTGAGTGTTATGCCTTTATCTATTTCCTCAAAATTAAATATGGAAAGTCTAAAAGTTACCAATATTACTTTGCAAATGGCTGATCGTTCTGTTAAGTACCCCCTAGGTAATCTAGAAGATGTGTCTGTTAGAGTAGGAAATTTTTTTATTCCCGTTGATTTTGTAAATTTTTTTATTCCCGTTGATTTTGTTGTGCTTGACATGGAGGAAGACAAGCAAATTCCCATTATTTTGGGTAGGCCATTCCTTCATACTGCAGGTGCAGTAATTGATGTGAAAAATGGTAAACTTACACTATCTGTAGGAGATGATGAGGTCACCTTTAATCTGAGCACCGCTTTGAAAAGTCCTATGCTAGAGGAAAAATGCTATAGTATTGATGTGGTTGATGTTGTAATACCCCTCATGATTGCTTTAAAGGGATTTAGCATGCTACTCATTCCAACAAGATGCATCTTTCTTTTAGGGAGCTCATTTCCTTAGGTACTCCATAGTTAAGCGTGCTTGGTTGGGAGTAGTCCAGGGATGGGTGACCTCCTGGGAAGTTTTTCAGGGTACGCATGAGTGAGGACAAAATGTGCCGAAAGAACTTGTGTTGGTTATTGAGGACAGTTGTTGGCCCTGGATACGCATTGACTCCGTATGGGTCGGGGTGTTACAAATGGTATCAGAGCATCTAATTTTTTAGCAAGCTCTGATATATTTAGCAAGCTCTGATACCATTTGTAACACCCCGACCCATACGGAGTCGAGTATATTGTCACCAATGCGCATCCAGGGCCAACAACTGTCCTCAATAACCAACACAAGTTCTTTCGGCACATTTTGTCCTCACTCATGCGCACCCTGAGAAACTTCCCAGGAGGTCACCCATCCCTGGACTACTCCCAGCCAAGCACGCTTAACTATGAAGTACATAAGGAAATAAGCTCCCTAAAAGAAAGATGCATCTTGTTGGAATGAGTAGCCTGCTAAATCCCTTTAAAGCAATCATGAGGGGTATTACATACACCCCCACTTGAGAACATCAACGCCCTCGTTGCGCCTGAGGACTCCACATATTCGGCCACAACGACTTGTGGGTCTCCCCAGCCTAGAAACTGATTGCCGGAGACTCCAGATATTCGGTCTCACGACCTCTGGGTCGCTCCTTATGACAATGCAGCCCCAGAATCCTCCCCCACTAGGCGCCTGAGGACTCCTAATATTCGGCCTGACGGCCTTAGGGTCGCCCCAACACGCGGTCGCAGGGTTGCTCTGATACCATTTGTAACACCCCGACCCATACAGAGTCGAGTATATTGTCACCAATGCGCATCCAGGGCCAACAATTGTCCTCAATAACCAACACAAGTTCTTTCGGCACATTTTGTCCTCACTCATGCGCACCCTGAGAAACTTCCCAGGAGGTCACCCATCCCTGGACTACTCCCAGCCAAGCACGCTTAACTATGGAGTACCTAAGGAAATGAGCTCCCTAAAAGAAAGATGCATCTTGTTGGAATGAGTAGCCTGCTAAATCCCTTTAAAGCAATCATGAAGGGTATTACAGATGTGATTTGCCATGATAACATGCCCCAAACTCTCTATGGAGACCCCTTGGAGGCAGTACTTTGTCTTGATTCTTCCACAGGTGATGGCAGTATTTAGAGCAATGAGATCGATGCTATTGAGAAGGCTCTAGCAAGTGAAGAGCTTGACCTTGGTGAATGTCAAAAGGTAAAGAGGTTAGTTCAATCCGCGTGCAATATTGAGGTAAAGAAACCCGAACTTAAACCTCTCCCCCCTCACTTGAAGTATATGTTTTTAGATGAGCATGAGTTAAATCTGTAATTGTCAGTGCTGCACTTGATGACAGCTAACTCTCACAACTTCTGAATGTTTTGAAAACTCATAAGAAGGCTATCGGTTACAGTATTGACGATTTGAAGGGTATAAGCCCCGATTTTTGTATGCACAGGATACACCTTGAGGATGATCATAAGCCATGCATTCAACCACAAAGGAGACTGAATCCAAACATGCAAGAAGTGGTTAAGAAAGAAGTGATGAAACTACTTGATGCAGGTATTATCTACCCTATTGCTGATTCTAAGTGGGTAAGTCCTGTACAAGTAGTACCAAAAAAAGGTGGCATGACTGTTGTGAAAAATGAAAAGAATGAGTTAATTCCTACTAGAACTGTGACTGGATGGCGTATGTGTATAGACTATAGAAGACTCAACTTGGCCACTAAAAAGGATCACTTTCCTCTACCTTTTATTGACCAAATGCTTCAAAGGTTGGCTTGTCATAAATATTTCTGCTATTTGGATGGGTATTCAGGTTTCTTCCAAATTCCCATTCATCCTGATGATCAAGAAAAGACAACATTTACCTGCCCTTATGGCACTTTTGCATATCGTAGAATGCCCTTTGGTTTGTGTAATGCCCCCGCCACCTTTCAACGATGCATGATGAGTATCTATTCCGAGTTCATAGAGTTTATCATGGAAGTCTTTATGGATGATTTTAGTGTGTATGGTTTTACTTTTGATACATGCTTAGTTAAACTCACTAAAGTCATGAAAAGATGTGAAGAATGTAATTTGGTCTTGAACTGGGAAAAGTGTCATTTTATGGTGACTGAAGGAGTTGTTTTAGGCCACATTGTTTCTGATAGGGGCATCCAAGTGGATCGAGCTAAGGTCCAAGTGATTGAGCAATTACCCCCACCCACTAATGTTAAAGGAGTACGAAGTTTACTTGGTCATGCGGGGTTTTATCACCGCTTTATCAAGGATTTTTCCAAAATTGCTAAACCACTGACCCACCTCCTTCTTAAGGATGCTCCATTTGATTTTACTGATGAATGTCTTGAGTCTTTTGACAGGATCAAGTAAGCTTTGATAACTGCACCTATTATCCGAGCCCCCGATTGGGAACTCCCCTTCGAGATAATGTGCGATGCAAGTGATTACGCAGTTGGAGCCGTGCTCAGTCAACGCACAGATAAGGTCTTGCATGCTATCTACTATGCTAGCAAGACATCGGATGAGGCTCAAGTCAACTATGCCACTACGGAAAAAGAGCTTTTGGCTATTGTCTATGCTTTAGAGAAGTTCAGATCATATCTGATTGGCTCCAAAGTAATTATCTACACTGATCACGCAGCTCTGAAGTACCTTCTCTCTAAGAAGGAAGCTAAGCCTAGGCTCATTCGATGGATTCTCTTGCTCCAAGAGTTCGACATAGAAATTCGTGATAAGAAAGGAGCAGAGAACGTAGTTGCAGACCACTTGTCACGGATCCGGCATGATGATGGTATGAACTCCACTCCTATAGATGATTCTTTTCCTGAGGATCATCTATATGCAGTCACCTCACAGATCCCTTGGTTTGCTGATTAAGCCAATTACTTGGTCGGCGGTATACTACCTCTTGATTTGTCCTACCAACAAAAGAAACGATTTCTCCATGATGCTAAATTCTACTTTTGGGATGATCCTTTCTTGTTTCGTGAATGTTCAGATGGTCATTTCCGCAAATGTGTTCCTAAGTGGGAGGTCAAAGGCTTTCTGAATTGCTGTCATAACTCACCTTATGGTGGGCACCATGGCCCCTCGCGAACTGTGGCCAAGCTCCATGAGTCGGGTTTCTTTTGGCCCACAATGTTTAAGGACGCATAATCTTTCATCATGTCATGTTATGCTTGCCAGAGGACCAGCAACATTTCGAGACAGCATGAGATGCCCCAAACAGGTATTTTAGAAGTTGAAAGCTTTGATGTTTGGGGTATTGATTTCATGGGACCGTTCCCATCTTCTAACGGGAACTGTTACATTTTGGTTGCTGTCGATTATGTATCTAAGTGGGTTGAAGCCGCGGCATCTCCTACTAATGACTCTAAGGTAGTGATGGCTTTGTTCAAGAAAATCATATTCCCCCGATTTGGAGTCCCACGCGCCGTGATCAGTGATGAAGGCTCCCATTTTCATGATCGACATTTGGATACCCTCTTGAAGAAATGTGGAGTCTACCACCGTACTGGCTTAGCGTACCATCCTCAAACGAGTGGGCAAGTAGAGGTCTCAAATCGAGAAGTTAAGTCCATTCTTGAGAATGTAGTTGCAAGGTCTAGGAAGGACTGGAGTACAAAGTTGGATGATACACTTTGGGCCTACAGAACCGCATTCAAGACACCCATTGGTACTTCACCGTATAGGCTCGTGTATGGGAAAGCATGTCACCTCCCCGTCGAATTAGAATATAAGGCTTTTTGGGCGATCAAAGAGCTTAATATGGATCAAAAGCTTGCAAGGGAGAAAAGACTTCTACAACTCAATGAACTTGATGAGTTCCGATTGTTGGCTTATGATAGTGCACGAGTATATGAGGAGAAAACGAAGAAGTGGCATGATAAAAAGATCCTACCAAGGGAGTTCGCCGTGGGAGACAAAGTCTTATTGTACAATTCTAGGCTCAAACTCTTCCCTGGAAAGTTGAAATCTAGATGGTCAGGCCCTTTCACAGTTACTAGAGTTAACAATTTCGGTTCTGTAGAGGTTATGAATGAAAAAGGTGAAGTGTTCAAGGTTAATGGGCAACGTTTGAAGTTGTACCACACAGGTGCTACTGTGGGTCTAGTTGAGGAACTCTACCTCCAAGCACCATCACCACTTGATGAATAAAGGCGGTAAATGGTCGTGCGGGACCTTTATAAACCAGCGTTGTTCAGGAGGCAACCCAATTTTTGACTTTTTCTCTCTTCCTTTTTCTTGTAGTTTTTCTTTTTATTTTATTTTTTTTTTAAATTTTTTTTTTTGGCATAATGAGAGAAAACTTTTCATATTTTGGAACTTTATCGTGCAGGAATGTGTGTCAAGGGTGACAATTCGCAGCTTCACAATGAAAAAAAAAAAAAAGAAAGGCGAAAATTGCAAAGAATTAAACTCGTTGGGCACTGCCCGGGTGGGTCGGGCGCACCTCGCCCGGTCGGGCCCGCAAGCACCACTCCTGGGCACACATCACAAAAAGAAAAATTCTAAGGAAAGGGTGTAATGGGCACCGCCCGGGTGGTTCTGGCGCATCCCGCCCGGTCGGGCCCACAAGGATCAACTCAAAGCGAAAAAAAACGCAGAACACGAAATTTCCAAGCCACAGATCTCGCCCGGGTGGGTCGGGCGACGAACAGGAAACACGGTTTTTTTTCTCATTAAACCCCCGATTTTTTTTTTTTCCTCCCTCACAACTCATTCATCTTCTTCCTCTCACTCCTTCTCTCTCCTCAAAACCAAACCCCAAACCCTACCACCCTCTTTTCTCTAAATTCCATCTTCACAACCCCAACTCTCAAAATTTTTTTTTTCTCACAAATCTTCATCTTCCATTCATCTTTTTCACTTTCCCCCACTCAAATTATCCTCTTCCTCTTCTCAATCTCTCACTTTCTTTCTCCATCTTTCTTGGGTTTATTGAGTACAGGTTTCTCATCTTCTTCAATGGCGGCTCGTCGTGGTGCACGTGGCAACGAAAATCCCGCAATTGAGGCAGACACTACATTCCCCCACATCATCTTCAAAGATGAAGCACAACGGGTACGCTTCCAAAAACTTAAACATCACATGATTTATCCTACTAGATTTGTTAGTCGGGATCTCTTGCATGCTTTTGGTATCACTGAAATTACCCGGACATTGTTTGTGGGGGTTGGTATTAGGGAGTTTTTCACACTATATCATGGAACATAAGCTGATATCACACTTGAATTTTTAAGCTCCCTTGAGATCCGAAAACATTCCTCGCATGATCATGTCATGTATTTTAGGATTGCCAATGCTGATCTTAAACTGACTCTTAGGCAATTTGCCCAACTGTTTGGGATGACTGTTAGGGGCGATAGAAAGAAACCAGAAACAATGCTATTAGGCCTCAGCCTTGACAGGAGTTAGACCCCCCAATTGCCAACATCTGCAGATTAAGTCTGTTCACAATCCGAGCATTCGATTCCTCCTAAAAAATTTTGGGGGTACTATTTTTGGGAGATGGGAATCCAATACAACCCGGACTGAGGAACTCACTGCTTTAGGGACATATCTATGGCCTGCTACTATGAAAATGCAGTTTGATCTTGCCTACGCCTTCATGCACTACTTACACAAAATTTCCACCACTTACCCCACTTTTGAGGGGGATGGCAGTGTCAAGACAACTGTGCCTATCGTTATTGGGGGGCTAGTCACCCACATTGCTTGTCATTTCGGTTATGTTGAAAATCGGAACAATGTAGTTCCTGGAGCCACCTACCTCGATCTTGACCATTTTCTGTCAGCTCGATATTTTACCCCTAGTGGTCGGCAGTTTAGGTGGCTGATTGCAAATCGAAAATCTATACTCCTCCCTAATCCTAACTTGATCCAATTACCTATAGGAGATGACTACTCTGATGACGCTGTCCCACCCAACTACCTTCTCCCTGTAGGTGATGATATCAACCCTCCTCAGACCGCTCCAATACCTGAACCTCCTCAGACCTACGGTAGGCGTGAGACTGCCCCTTCCATCCCTTCCTCTTCTTCACACCCCCCTCCTCCTACTGCTGATTTTGAGGGTATGATGAGTGTTTTGCAGCGTATGGAACTGAATATGACTGCTAACACTCAAGCTATTGAGCGCCTCGAGCGCCGTGTGGACACCATTTACACTGACCAACATCTAGCTATGTTTCCATTATATGATGAGTATTGCAGGCTCGGAACGATAGCTCAGGCTGGTCCGTACCCCAGCTGGTACACTTGGAACCCCACATATGGTCATGTTGCTGGAAGGGATGGCGCCGGATTCAGTACTGATGCTGGTAATGCGGATGATGATGGTGATGATGACACTATGGATGACTGAGGTCCCTGTTCCTTTTCTTTCCCTTGCTGCAATGCGGACATTGCCAAGTTCAGCTTGGGGGAGGCTATCTCTTGTGTATATGGTATTTTCTCTCTCACTCCTTAGGTAGTTTAATGCTTTCATAGTTTAGTTGCATAGCTAGTAGTTTTCCTTTTTTTTAGTTTTCTAAAAAAAAAAAAGCGAAAAGAACAAAAATACGAGTTTACTAGAAAATCAGAGTCAAGTTGAATAGTTGTTTCCCTGTGCCCCGTATCATCATATTTGTATTTTGACTTTGGATTGTTGATGGGCATGAAACAATGATTGATCACCAGAGCATGATATTTTTGTATTTTGATCTATGATAAGAATCATAATTGTGGCTCTATATGTCCTACAAGCATGTTTGAATTTAACTGTGAACTTTTGTGCCTTAAAACTGCATATATTCCAGTTTTTCTTTTCATGTGTGTATGCCCACTTCTCTGAGGGATGCTAGAACTTGTGTTTTCTCTCCATTGATGCATTGACTATACGATGACTAAACAAAAATGATTATGACTCTCTTAGGAAATTGCACCATAAGACCAAATAACCTTCCCTGCATTTATTTCCCCTAGTTAACCACTCTGAGCTGAGCCTATTTCTTTTGATAACCACGCTATGAGCTCCACATTTTCTAAAAATACATCTCTCTACCTTTGGTTGTGAAGTATTTAGGAATTGTATGTTGGTTGAAATCTAATGGATGGAATTGGTTGTTGATGTAATTGAAAAAAAAAAAACAAAATTTCGTGTACTTGAAAAGAAGGACTCCGCATTATCACTTTCGAGTCCTAATTATTGACTCTCTTATATCCTTATTAGCTAGTAGCTAAAGTAGAAAACTTTTGAAAATGACACAAGTAAGGCTTTCAAAGAAAAAAAATCACTTGGACAAAAAGAAAAATTTGGAAAAACATTGAGTTGGAAGTTTTTGCTTGGATTATATGAAAGGAGAAAGGGAAGAAGGAAAAGGAAATTGGTTATAACTGTGTTGATGTTTAATATATTATGTGGATTGTTTCGTCAAAGTTGTAGTAATACTTCACTTCCTTGAATACCACATTCCCAAATATTTACCACACCTATTACCATGAGCCCCATTACAACCTTCAATGAGTCATATGATTTGTTTGCATGTATAGTTACCTAATGTGGAGAGATGACACAAGCCTATGGACTAACTTGGTGAAGTTTGGCAATTGAGTGTTATTAATCATCCTTCAAACACACGAGTCATTTTAACTGCTTGGAGAGTGTTCTACAAATGAGTGGAGAGTCCCCTTGTGAGATCCTGTTCATTGATTTGTAGTGCATGTCTAGTGGCCTAATTTGATTCTTATCCCTGATTGGTGCTTATCTGTTGAGCTTTACAGATTGTGATTTGTGGTGTGCTTGGATTAGATCTATAGTCACTTAAATATTTTTGAAACGATTTTATGTTGGGGCTAAACGACTATTACTTCCTTGAACTCTTGATCTTCAGACAGGTTTTGCTTAGGGACAAGCAAAAGTCTAGCTTGGGGGAGTTTGATATGTCTATTTTATATAGAGTTTTTCCCCCCGTCCCTCATTGATTATTGGTCTTAATTGCGCTCTTCGGAGCCATTTTTAGTACTAATGTGTTTCTTGTAGGATGTTTGTAGTTTCAGGACGATTATTGTAGGAATTAGCATGTTTGATGCATTTCCTACTCATTTATACTCCTACAAGAGATGATGCACTTTTGAGAGTTCGAGCATTTTATTTGGGTTGGATTCTACAATTCAAGAGCTTTCCAACAAGTGGTCTTTTGCTTAATTCCGAAAATTAACGCAAAAGTTATGACATGTTGAAGATTGGAAGTTGGACGTCAAGGACCTGAAGACCGCCCGGTCGGGCGATCCCCGCCCCAGCCGGTCGGGCGGCTTTGCCTTAGTCACTTTTTCGTTTTGAAAAGAAAGCAAGAAAAAAACGCTAGCGGGCCCGACCGGGCGATACCCGCCCAGGGTTGGTCGGGCGAGGCGAGTAACTTTGAAGGATGCAGCTGAAGAACGCCCGACCGGGCGTGACGAGTAAAACATGACACCTGGCGACCGCCCGGGTTGGTCGAGCGGGTCGGTTTTTAATGATTTTGAAGCGCTTGTTGCGCTGGCTCTTATTTTCGTATAAATACTTATCCTTTTTAGGTTGAAAAACCACGTTTTTACATTAGAGTTTCAGCTTTAGTTTTCCTAAGAACATTTTAATTACTCAAGAACCATAATATTACTCTTTACCATTTTTACATTGGATATTCAATAGAAGTTGGGATTTTGCAAGATTGTTCGACATTGGTATTTCTTCTCTTCTCTTGTTATTCTTATTCAATCTTTGATTATTAATTCACCATGCTTACTTGTTTCATCATGAATATGTTTCCTTTAATTATGATTGAGTAGTTTATTTTTAGGGTTAAGGGGATCCATGAATATTAATGAAGGGATGTTTATAAAGTATTGCTTTTTGATGATGTATGTTGATTCCTATTGAATGTATTATTATCTCTATTCAATCCGATTTGGCCAGATTTGATTGTTATAGTATTGCAATATTAGGTTATGCGCTGAGAGGTATAAACTTGATATTAAGGCTAGTTTCAATAGGTAGAATTGGTATTAATAAATTGCGAGAGCCTGTTAATATAATTCTATGGTTAATTTCGACTCGAGAGAGGAAATCAATCTGTTTGACTGCATTATTCATTATTGATTGTTGTGTTTCATCCTGGATTATTGTTCATTGGTGAACCTATGCTCTAGACTTTATTTTATTGATATTCTCGATATAGTTATTGACTAGTTTAGTATAATTACAAACAAACACTCGTTCCCTATAATCTAGATTTGATCAACAATTAGGAAAAGAACACTGTTTCCCTGTGGATTCGACCCTACTTCCCTGACTACTATTTGTTAGAGGACTTTAGGATTACTTTTGATTAGGTGATATGACTTTAGCCTGTCAATTCCCTGTTGGGAAAATTCAAAAAGTTCTTCCTGCGTTGAATCATTCCACATATAATTAACTTTTATCACTGAAAGACCCTCATTGAGGAAATGTAATTCCACCCCTTATCTCCATTATCTTTCATTGACCGGTCTTCCCTACTAATTTTTTTTTTCATAGGAAAGAAGAACTAGGTCTGGTTTCTAACATAGGACCAGCCTAAAGCATCCTTTCGGATGATGGAAGAAAAAACCAAATTAGAAGAAGAAAACCAATACAATAAAAACGAAGCCTCGTGACCCCTATGAGCCATGAAATCCGCCGCTTGATTCGCTTCCCTAAAACAGTGGTTGAACGAGACATCAGGAACACTCTTCAGGTCTTCCCTACTAATGACAATGCTATTTCCCCACTTATTTTCTCTCACCTAAAACAATGTACCATTTGAATAGAGATAAAAATTAGGATAATAATATTAGAACTCATTTTATGTTCGTTATGTCTTTTAGAGTAATTATTATGCAATTTTATCATGTACATATAATGCTAATCTCTATTATATAAGGGAAGGGGGGAGCTATGGTGTCCCCAAATAAAAAGACTAATTTACCCCCCTTTCCTTTATAAATTACAAAACCAATTTCAAAACCAAAGCAGGGCTTCAAATAAAAATACCGGAAATAAAATTATAACAATCACTCATAAGTCAACTAAAATCATATCATTACATAATTCACGTTATACAAATCACTCAAATGAGGAAACTTTACAAAAACTAAAAAAAATCACTTACAAACTACAACCAATACACTACAACTTCAATACATACTCACAAAAACATTCAAAATTCACTGACAAATCGCTCTGTTCTCAAGAACCATTCACAATTACATACTCACAAAAATTACCAATACTCTACAACATCAATACAAATTGAAAACTAAGAAAAACATACGATTTCGACGGGGATATCACACATTCGTCCATTGGTAATTCTTTTAGTCTTGCAAGTTATTTCAAATTAGTTGGAAAAAAAAGCAACTCTTATGTTCGAACGCATCAATTGTAGTATCGATAATTTCATGTTTTAGAAGAAAAAATTACATTAATATGCCAAAACAAATATTGAAATTAAACACAAGAAAACTATAAATTTTAAAACAATAATTTTGAAAAGGAAAAAAAGGGCTTTTATACAATTAGAAATTTAATTAATTTTCATACGAAATTAGAAAACAAAATAAAAGTAACAATTTTTGTTTAAAAAAAAATCCAATATCAAAAATTTTGCCAACAACTTTTGCAAAAATCCATTTTCAGAAATAAAATTTGAAAAAAAATGGATCTTGATTTTGTGTTATGTAGTTCACAATCAAAATTATTGGAACAAAATCAGCAACTAAATCGTAAAGGATATCTATTATATAAGGCAATACATGGGGCACAAATGGGAAAAAAAGAAAAATAAAAAGAGAAGAGATGAGCTATATAGGGGTGAAAGTTATTTGGATAAAAACCGAATTACAATCCAATCCAAATCGAATTAGTGATTTGGATTGGACTCAAACTATGTTCGGATTGGATTCGGATTGAGTTTTTCTCAAAAATTGAATTTTTAGATTGGATTGGATTGAGGGTGATTGGATCCAAAGATCTAAAATAACCGAATAGTTTATAGTCCCAATATTGCATATTTATGATTGGGCTTAACTGATTTTTTTTTTTTAAAGCCCAAATGTTTGAGCAGCCTTTCCTTTTCCTAAAAGTTGAACCCTAACTTGCTGCTGCAAATTTGAACCCACTATGTAGATGAACATGTTGTTATGTTGTAATGACCTATGAGTTTGTAATGAATGATTAGTTGTTATTAGCTTATTAAAGAATTTTATGGGATTGCATAAATTAGTTATATTTTCAACCACTCTCTTTTGATGCTCACGCTAAATTTTATTTCATGGAAAAAACAAAGTTTAAAAAATTTGGGTAATTCAGATCTGATCCAATCTAATGTCTGAAAATTCGGATTGGATTGGTTTGGATTTGGATTGGAAAATAAAAATCCAAATTTTTTTCGGATCGAATTGGATTAAACCTTAATTCAAACTGTACACCGATCTTTCACCCCTAACTGCTATATACAGCTAAAACAAAAGGCTAAATACAGCAACACATATTAAAAGACTAACCTACCCCTTTCGAAATTTAACCCCAACCACTACCGGTATTACCCCAAAATTTTTGATCCCCTCACTTGACCTCCTCAATAATTACGACCATCACAATATACAACAGCAGCAGCAGGCCGACCTTCACAATACAGCCCGACCTTTATAACCCCGTCGCCCGTATTGATTGATAAGGAGGACTAAGAATTGCAGTTGTGATTGTGCGACACTGGTGAGCAATTTCGTCCACAACGATAGCAGCCTGTCGCCCGACATAAACGACCCCCCACCCACCCAAATCCCCCCCTTGCACGTTGCCGACGACTCCCCGAGGTCAGTTTCTTGAACCTTGAATTCGTTTTGTAAAAGTTAATGGCGATAAAGGCTGAATTGCGGGATGGGAAACATGTCCATACTTCAATTCGTTTTGTAGGCTGTAGCTGGTTTGTTTGTTTTCTGATATTTACCTTTCTTTCTTAACCTTCCAGCATCATAATTCATAGCAGTCTGTTGGTTATCCTAATGTGTGTTTGTGTATACTAATTTAACTATATAAGGCTTCGTCTCTGGACTTATATTATATGTGCCTTTCTCTAATCCTGTCTTGACTCTTGACATAATTTATTGGGTTTTCCTCTTGCATATGCATATCTAAATTATTAGGAGGCTATTTGTGGTGTTGTGATGTATGCTATGATTGTGAGGACTGAAGATAGTATTACTCTAAGGTGTGAAAGGAAAAAAAAAAGAGATGTAAACAACAAATTAATAATGACTCTAGTGTCAGATAACTTTCAACCTTCTTCTCCACCACAGATAGAAAGACCTGTATTCACTCGCTAAATGGATTGACTAGTTGGCTTGTTTTCTATAGGGTAAACGTAAGATGAGAATGAGGACAATAAAATTTTCATTCTCATTTATTTTTATTATAAAAACATAAGATTAACTATGGTTAGGTTTTACTAGATTTTAGGTGCTGTATTTAGTTTTTTTTTTTTTTGCTGTATATAGCACTTATGAAAGAGGAAAGTAAGGGTGAGAATATTGGGGGTCTTGAGGGTAGTCTTATGGCAAGACTCAACAAGACTTAGCTATATTTGGGTAAAGTCTTGGACAGAGTCTTGAGTTGGGTTTTGATATTCAAGACTCATTTCAAGACTCTTGTCATGCAAAGGATTTTTTTTTTGCCACTAAAAAAATGCCATGTGTCTTTTTCTTTTTTGTGGAGTGAGTGTGAAGAGAGTCTGAGTTATAAAGTATAAAATTGAAATGAGTCTGAAAGTGACTATGTAAAATTAAAAATGAGTGGAAAGCGCATAGTATGAAGTTTGGAGTTGAGTCTAAGCGATAACTACCAAGTGCCAACCATATTTACATAAAAATATTAAAATCCCTAATTTATATCTTATCCCAAAAACAAGTTACACTACAACATCTTTTTCCTCATCTTAATATTCTCTTCTTCATTATTTGTAAACAAAAAACAAATAACTACAATTTCCCTTTTCAATTTTTGTAAATAATTTTTGACGAAAATTATTACTAGAAAGTAATTAAAAAATATATGATTTTGCACGCTATAAAGGCTAGTAATAATAATACCAATACCATAGCACAACAATTTCAGCTCATTTGCAATTTGCACCAACAAATCCTAAACTACATGGGGTATCCGTACTATAGTTATACAACACCTGCCGGTGCCCAACCTTACACTTTAAAAAACCTCTCAGCTTCCCTCAGTCTTACCGAAATTCCGAGGCTCGAATGCTGAAGCTCGCTCCCGGTTCTTTTTTTCTTCATTAGATGAATCTACTTGTTTAGACAATCTTTTGCTGTGATTTTTCATGTGAAATTGCGATTTTTAAGATCTACTTCATGTGATTTGATTATTTATGCGGTTGTTGTTGTTTGTTTCATGAATTCAACTTATTTTTTGTTTATCTAATGTTTTTAGGGATAATTTACATGTCATAAACTTATTCTGGTATAACTTCTTAATTCATGTTTGTTTCATGGAACCAAATGATAAGAAAATTTATGTTACAATTTGTAGATGCACTTATTTTCATGCGATTGTTCATTTGTTCTTGTTTGTTTCAGCAGATCAATTTTGAAGTGTTGCAACTGGAAATCTGGAATGAATGACATGTTATCCCTGGGCCCAGGGCGGCCACCCCTCCTGCCCTGGCTTCATAATTCTTTGAAACAATCTTATTCAAGTGTACTTACTTCCCAAAGCAAAATAATACCCACTTTAGCAGTAACAAAGATGATTAATCAAAACAATCAAGTTCCTAATTTTGTTAACCCAAGAAAACAGCTTTTGAGCATCAAAAAATCTTCCCACAAAACGATTTCTGAGATTGATTTAGATAAGAATTCTACCAATTTGGGAGCTATAATGCTATATTGCGCTGAAAATGGTTATGTTGAGGAAGCACATATGTTATGGGATGATGAAAGCCTAAACAGCTGTTTTGTACCTAGTGCTCATTTAGTTTCATCTATCATAATTGCTTATACAAAATCTGGGCATTTTGATCTAATTTTGGTGGTTTTGAGTCAAATTAAGGACAGAGGATTCAGCTGGCTGCCACAGGTTTATTCTCTTGCAATCAAATGCTTTGGGATGGGGGGACGCCTTGATTGTATGGAACGTACATTGAATGATATGGTTTCGATGGGATTACAAGTGGATTCTATAACTGGAAATGCCTATGTTGTTTACTACAGTATGTTTGGTTCTTTGGATGAGATGGAAGTTGCATATGGTCGGCTTAAGCAATCGAGAATTCTCCTCGAAGAAGAAGGAATTCGCATGGTTTCCTTAAAGTATATAAAGGAAAATAAGTTTTATACATTAGGGGAGTTCTTGAGGGATGTTGGTTTGGGTAGGAGGAACGTTGGGAATCTTTTGTGGAACCTTTTGCTTCTTTCTTATGCTGCCAACTTTAAGATGAAAAGTCTGCAAAGAGAGTTTTTGGCGATGTTAAGAGCAGGATTTCAACCTGATCTTACAACCTTCAACATAAGGGCTTTGGCCTTCTCAAAGATGACTTTGTTCTGGGATCTTCATCTAAGCCTGGAGCACATGAGGCATGAAAATGTTAATCCTGATCTTGTGACATATGGTTGTGTAGTTGATGCTTATCTGGATAAAAGAATGGGACGAAATTTGGATTTCGCTTTGAAGAAAATGATCAGCTTAAATGAGTGTCCATCAGTTGCGACTGACCCGTTTGTGTTTGAGGTGATGGGAAAAGGTGAATTTCATACAAACGCAGAAGCCTTTATGGAGTTCAATAAGTGTACAAGATGGACATACAGGAAACTCATTGGAGTACATGTGAAGAAACGACATCGGAGTAACCAAATCTTCTGGAATTACTGAATTTGCGTCAGAAAATTCAGAAACTTGCTTAGTTGTATCTTGAAGTAAAAGATCGACATATGTAAATTTGTAGAAAGCCAGTTTCTCGATTAGTAGTCTTTTGACAAAATCTGCTGTGAAGAAACAACTTCTGGAATTACTGATTTTATGTCAAGTTTCTCTTGTATAGATTTCAGAAACTTGCTTAGTTGTATTTTGAAGTAAAAGATTGACATATGATAGATTTGTAGAAAGCCAATTTCTCTGATTATGTGTTACTGCAATTAGTTAGTCTTTTCAAAATCTGATGTGAAGAAGATCAATATAAAATTCAAAAGATCAATATAAAATTCAAAAGATCAATATAAAATTCAAAAGATCTATGAATGCTAGTAGCATTCAATTCAGAAAGTTCCCAGCAATATAAAATTCAAAAGATCAATATGAATGCTAGTAGCATTCTATTCAGAAAGTTCCCAGCAATCAATATATGGACTGATTGATTCACATCAATCCACAACAATTTGTAACCTAAAGCCTTATCTTCTAATCCTTTAGTCTTTCAGAACTAAAAAGTAAAATGAGAGAACTTAGAAAGTTAGCCACTTTCTCAGAAACATGTAAAACAGCAACACAAAGATTTTCCATTCATAAGAAGTTCTCATTCAATCTTCATCCTCGAATCGAACGTGCTTCCCTTTCGGAGTTGGCAGTCCCTTCAAATGCAGATTATCAGCAGAATCATCCTTGTTACCCTCAGCAGAATTAGACTCTTCATACTCCTCAACCAACTCATCATCACTGTTATACACAAACTTTATGTGCTTACCCATGAATTTTGGTCCTTTCTTCTCTTCATCCACATTTATATTGCTTATCCCCTCACACAATTCATCAAGAAACAACATATCATCCGTTTCTTCTACCGCTTCCTCATCATAATATTCATCATTATCATCAACTACATCTTCCACACCATCTTGATTCACTTCATCCTCATCCTCGTCTTCGTCTCGGGTGCTTGCATTTACTTGGATAGACCAGATTGAAGCATCATCGTCATCCGCTGCCGCCACTTTCTCCTGGCCTTCTTTATCCAGTCCAGTTCCATGGTAAGTTATCACAGACGAACAGTCTGATGAAGAGTCTGATTTTTCAGAAAAATCCAAGAACAAAGTCCTTGATATCATCATATCTTTCTCAGACTCTGACCCACCATTCTCTGACTGCTGCTTCACATCAATACTCCCACTGATCACCTAATAATCACATTCACATCCACAATAAACCACAAAAATTCAGCAATTGAGAACAATTAAAGTTTGAATCTAAGAACCTGAAAATTAAGAAAACCCCAGAAACATTTCGATAAAAAAAATTAATCCAACAGATATTGCACTTCAATATAATCAAAGTCACAAGATTAATCAAGTATAAATACCAAAAAAGTAAACAAAAAAATGATCAAGAACATGAAAAGAAAGAGACCTCAACAGAAATTGGGGGCTGAGAAAGAGAGTTGAATAATTGAAAGTCTTGAACAGCAGAGAAATTGAGGACTTGTGGTGTATTGACCGGAGTTGGAGCAGCAAGGGCGGCAGGCGAATTGAAGATAGCTTTAAAGCCGTTGCGAAGCGGACCGCAGTTTTCAATAAGAAACTTTGAAATATCTGCTTCTTCTTCAACCTTTTGCAATAGATTCTTGACTTGACCTCTGAGCAGAGCTTCCCCTGAACCAGGAGTTTTCTTGCAAAAATGGCTCCTCTGTTTTGAAACTGAGGATATTGGAGTTCCATTCAAATTTCCACTTGCAAGACCAACAATTGGGGAATCATTTGTGATATCAATCAGTACACAACCATCTTGTTTCCCTGTTCTTCGCCTCGATTTCGACACCGATTTTTCAGAATCTTCCATCTTTCCTGAAAATTCCATAAGACTTACATAAAATTAGGAACCCAGATGATGTATTTGATTAGTAAAGAAAATGATTGGAATAAAAATATTACTTGAACTTTTGGTGATGGTGTTGGCGCTATTGGACACAGTTTGTGACCTTGTAATTCTCCTTGTAGATGAAGGTGTTTCCATTGAAGAGAGAGAAATTGGGGGAATTTAAGAATTAGGGTTTACTGGAAAACTCAAATTGTTGATCGGATTTTCAACTGGAGGAGAGAGAGAAGAGCGTAGAAGATTGAGAGAAGACAAAGAAAATGAAAGGAAGTTAGATAGAAAGCGTTTTTAAAGTGGGGAATTCGACCGTTGGGTGTAAGCTCTGCTAGGAACTAGCCGTTAGGGTTTCGGATAATTTTTATTGCTTAATAGGGTTAATAATGTAATTTGTCATTATATGTTTTTATGAGGCGTTGGTTGATGGGCCCATTTATTCAGTGACCGAGGCTGTTTTAGGCTGAACAGATGTGGGCCTGTTTGGGTCTTGGAGGCTGTTTCTGATTGGACTTGAAAATTTTATCATTTTCCTGCCATTTTATAACTAAGGCAGAACATAAGGTTGAAGTTATTGAACTAGACGAAAAGTTTTTTTTTTTTTTTTTTTTTTTTGGGGGGACGAAAATTTAATGATTTTGCTTATACGAGGCTTCGACCAAACAAAAGAATTGATGTAAATTTTTCGTTACTTTTCATCTTCTTTTTTGTTGTTTTTTTTCTTTTTTTGTCAATTTATTTGGTTTTCCAAATTTATTTTTGATTTTTTAAAGAAAAGAATATAAATAACTAGTTTCAATAAAAAGATCAAAAAGCTCATTAAATATTTTGAAATCACCTTAAAAAAAAATATATATATATTTTTGAACATGTTTTAATTCTTTATAAAGTAATTGTTGCATTGTCAAAATACTTCCACGTTTTCAAATAAGTAACATAGATAGAAAGTGGAGGAATACTAATGAGCCTAGAGGGAGAAAGTCGGGATATTTGTTTAACCAATTTAATTTGAGTATTGGATAAAGTAAATAAGTGAAACAATTAAAGGATGGCAAAAATGTAATAAATGAGAAGTATTTTTTACTATTTTGAGATGTGTCACTTATTATGACATTTTTCTAAAAGTAAAACGTGTTATCTATCACAAACGGTGGAAGTATAAAAGATAAAGTATTGCCATGAAAAGAAAGAAAAATAGAGGCAGACAAGCAGTCCGTTGAGAATTTGAGATGAAGGGAGTATAATTCATTATTTTTCGGCACTTTTAAGTTTTAACTTCCAAAAAAAGGAACTTAAAAAATCCTAGGATAGTAAATTAGTATTTGGTAGGTACAATGAAAGGAGAAAAATCAGCCATGTAGGCGTTGGTAGGTATGCTAACCCGCTGCTGTGAACGTCGGATGGAAATCACATGCGTCAACTTCTGTTGGTCTGCTTCTAGAATCAACGGTTTTGGCCACAGCTGGCCAGTGGCAAAGGAATGTAGTAGGACTCTTACTAATCTATACTTCTACTATAGGAGTATGAAGCAGCTGTTCTCATTTACCCACGTCACCTAGATTTACTATTGGTAGTTGGTTAAATGTAGAAGTAGATGTTAAACTGAGCACATGATTTAGCACATTAGATATTCGAAATTGTAATTGAGTTTGACGAAAATGTAATATCATTAACATTTATATTACTAAAGTTGGATTAATATGCAACTTCATGCCAGGAATATAAAAAGATCACGACATAAAATTTGGATTAGGTCAAACCTTAGGGTACTGAAGTTGAAAATTTTGTAGTTAATCTATTAAGTATATAATCATTATATACATTTTGAACATGTTTGACAATAACTTTTTCAGTAGTTTTTAGAGAGGTTTTTACTTAGGTGCAAAGAACATTTAGGTGAATTAGCATTTTGAGCTAATTTTTAGTATTTCCTCACAAACCAATCAAATTTTCATTTAGCACAGATGTAGCATTATTTTCAAGGTAGAACTAGTTATTAGGCCCGGGCTATGCCACGGGTAAGAAAATTTTCATTTATTAATATTATACATTAAATTGATAACACTAAATAACAATTGGTCTAGTGGTCAAGATGTTAGTATATAACCTTGAAATCACCGGATCAAACCTCATGCTATGCAATTTCTCATTTTTTTTTTACTGTATCCGAACACATCCTTATTACTGACTATTCTGATGTACATAGTAAAAAATTGTTAAAATTGCCGATCACATTTGATTACATAAATATAGAAAGGTTAAAAAGAGGACGACTTAGCGGGTAGTTGGCGCTGATGCACGAGGACTATATGGTATTATGGTAAGTAACGTCATCTTGAAATAGTTTGTTACGACTGCTCTCTCTCTCTTTCTCTCTCGCATTATATTAGTCCACATTCCATTCTTCACATCTACCCCCCATAGAAACATTAGTTTCTTTGCCAAAAAAACTCAAGAAAGTATTGATTAGTACAAAGTCATAAATATAAAAAAAATAAAAAATGGGAGAAAAACCCACAACATTGACGGCACTAGAAGGAGAGAAAACCCTGAATTTGAGCTTCGTAAGAGACGAAGATGAGAGGCCGAAAGTTGCGTACAACGAATTTAGCCGGGAAATTCCGGTCATTTCTCTCTCCGGAATTGATTCATTTTCCGGCGAAGGAGGAGAGAGAACTGAAATCTGCCGGAAAATTGTGGAAGCTTGCGAAGAATGGGGGATATTTCAGGTGGTTGATCATGGAATTGATGTGAATTTGATCGCTGATATGACTCGTTTGGCGCGTGAATTCTTTGCTTTACCGCCTAATGAGAAGCTCCGGTTTGATATGTCGGGTGGTAAGAAGGGCGGTTTTATTGTTTCTAGTCACCTTCAGGTACTCCCTCTTTTTCAATACATTACTCTGTTACCTTGACTTCTTTTTGCTTTCAAGAACAATTACATTATGCCATCCCTCTATTTTCTATAGTTATAGTGTGTAAATAGTAGATGAGAAAATGATAAAAGAAAGAGAGTAGATGATAAATATGAGTGAACTATACTGTATTACTTATTCTGTCCTAAAATATAGTTTTTGTCTGTTTTTTACGGTCTCCAACACGTATCTTTGACTATCACTATCTTTAGTTACGTATTAATAAAATAAAAATTATAGAAAGTTGATGTTATAAAACTACACATTGAGACCAATATAATAAAATCCCGCGTGATTTTTTATTTTTATATGTATCATAAAAATATATTGTCAAAGGTTTTGAAGTTTGACAATGAAAAATGAGACTGGAACTGGAAAAAAAAGTAAGAGTGTAAATATTAGGAAATAATGATTCAAAAGAAAAGGGTTGATTATTAAAAAAGAATGGATGGAGTATCTCATCATTATATCTATATCACTATATGTATCTTTTTTGTGTTTCATTTGTATCTTCTATGTTGAAATCATCCCAATTAGACTATTAGAGTATTGAATATTCAATAACCTCGAAAAATTATTGCATTGTTTTACTTTTATTGACCGTAAAAACCGAAATTACCATCGCTCCTTTACCAAATTGACATCATTTAAAGCCTTAATAGTACTCCTGACAGCGCCAAGATCTAGGTGGTCCCTCTTACTTTTTTTTGCACATTTTACAATTTGCTCATTTAAGCAAAATATGTGCACAAATATATGCTTAGGAGGCACATAGTTTTAGGCGTTTTCTAAGTGATGTTGAAACCTGAGAGCATCTAATAATTTGGAGTCGTATAGTCTCCTCCCCATACTAGTTTTACTCGTTTGATTGTTTTCTCAAATTTGATAATATTTGAACATCATTATTATCTATATATATATATATATATATATATATATATATATATATATATATATATATATATATATATATATATATATATATTCATTTGAATTGTTGTTAGTTTCTATCAATGTTAATTTGCAAAGTTTTTTTTTCGAAAATTTATATTCATTCATGATTAAAGAGATTATTTTTAATTTGTGGGTTCAAGGGACCATAAATGTTGAAATGTGTAAAATTGTACTCCCTCCGTCCCAAAATATAGTTTCCATTTCCCTTTTTTCATGGTAATTTATGCAAGTAGAATCTAAGAGGGATATTAAAGATTTTTTGTTTATTTAAATAAATGTTGTATGGGAAAAGATGATTTTAGGAGAGAGAATGGAGAATAATTGGTGAAAGAGCATTAATTGTAACACTTAGGTTGAATAAACAAAGCCAAAAAAAAAAAATTCAAGAAGCAAATAAATGATGGGACACGGTTTTTCTAGACAAATTACGGAAAAATGTGGAACTAAATATGAAAATGGAAACTATATTTTGGGACACTCAAAATGAAAATGAGAACTATATTTTGGGACGGAGGGAGTACTATATTACTAAGGGGGAAAGGATTATTTAAAAATTTAATGCATTTTATTTAATAAATTTGTCAGAAACTTTTATACCTTCCGTCCCAATTTATTGCCACAAACACTTTTTACACGAGATTTTAGAAAAGTGAATAAGTAGAGAGAGAAAAAAAAGGGCGAGCCATGAGTGGGTATGTGACAAGCAAATTGGTACAACACAAAAAGAAAATTGTGACAAATAATCGAACTAGAAGGGTTAAACATTTAGGCTATGTTCAGTTTACCTTATTTTTGCTTATTTCAGATCAGATCAGATCAGATCGATAAGTTCAGATTAGGCTTATATTTAAAAATTTATTATTATTATTATTATTATTATTATTATTATTATTATTATTATTATTATTATTATTATTATTATTATTATTATCATCATGATTATTATGATTATTAGTATTACTAATGCTATTATTGTTATTGTAACAATTATTATTATTGTTGTTGTTGTTGTTATTATTATTATTATTATTATTATTATTAATATTACTTTATACAATTACTATTACTATTAATATTACTATTTATTAGTACGTTTGTTCAAAAAGATTATTATTATTGTCGTTGTTGTACTTATTAATTATTAATATTGGTAATTATTATTAATGTCGTTGCTATTATTATAAATGTCATTGATATCACTATTTGAAGCTATTTGTGTTCAAGAAGAAGAATATTCTTTTGACATTTGTAAGTGTTCTTTTTTATATTTATTCTAATTAATAATTTTGATATGTGATGTTCTTTTTGATGTTGTACATGTAACGAACATGACAATAGTATATGATGTTTATTTTTTAAAACAATTTTGGTAGAATAATATAAATTATATATTACTAGTTTATATAAAACATGAGTAACATGGGATAACCTAATGGTATTGTCATCACGTTTAAAATTTTCCCTACAAAGGATTTCAACTTATCTTTAAAAACAAAGTTTATATAGAAACAAGACAACGATATAAGAAGAATAATTTACCATTTTGTTCAAGATCATATGATTATATATATTTATAGGTTTTTTTATAATAAAAAAGAACAATTTATTGATATAACATAGAACATGTTGTTAGTTAAATCCAAACATGTCATCAATATAAAAATAACATCTATCTTTTATTTTTAAAATGTGTTCTTTAAATAGATCTCGTATGCTCTTTCAATATATGTTTTTTTTTAATATCATTATATGTTCTTTTCATTACTACCTAAATTCTTATTATTAACGGACCTTGAACATGAGTGTTCTTTTATTTTTAATTTTTTTGGGCCCCTTTCGGGAATCCCATGGTAAGATGAATTTTCTCTGGGCTGCCCTCGCACAGGGTCACTCACCTAAAGACCCAACAAGCCCCAACCCCCCTCTCCCACCCACAACAATATTGAAATATATGCTTCCACCAAGATTTGAACCTTGGTCTCCCATGTGGGAGGTAAGAAGCCATACCATTGGACCCAAGAGTCCTTAGTCTTTTATTTTTAATTGTATGTTCATATACTAATGTGCTCTTTTTAAAAAAAAAAAAACTAATTATGCTATAATAATAATAATAATAATAATTATTATTATTATTATTATTATTATGTTATTATTATTATTATTATTATTATTATGTTATTATTATTATTATTAATATTATTGTTATTATTATTATAATATTATTTATATTATTATTATAAAATTATTATTTTTATTATATTATTATTATTATTATTATTATTATTGAAAGTTGTGCATAGTAATAAAATGATAGCAATAGTAATACTAGTAATGAAATACAAAGTAATAATATGTTTTTTAAAAGATAAGTTCAGATCAGATCAGAAAAAATAAGTTCAGATCAGATCAGATAAGTTCAGATTAGAAAATTTCAGGTGAACTAAACATAGCCTTAGCTAGTATATTCCTCCCTCTTGAAAATTGTATAAAACTTTTTTTTTTTTTTTTTTTCAAAAGTTCTGTTCAGCTACGGTAAACTTCAGTAACCTAGGAATTAGGAGTACAAGTAAATGGACGATCCCAAATTAACAAGACTAGCAAAGAAAACTCAATAGAGTTTTCACTAGTCAAAGTTCTAATCAGACGTTACTTGACAATGTATTGTGTAACACGTACAATGGACAATGTGTGAGAAAATCTACATGAATATTAGATGGCTAAAATGATTAAGTAGGTAGTTGGTTGCATCGATTGTGCCCCTTACCCAGGGGCGGATCCAGCGTGGGTTCAGTGGGTTCAACTGAACCCACGAAAATCTGGAAAAAAAAGGAAAAAAAGCTAAAAAATGAATATAAAACATTGAAATATAAGTAATTTGTGCCGCATTGATTAAGTATCAACAGCGTGGTTCAGTGGTAACATGTTTGTAAGAAAGACCAACTAGCGTCGGAGGACGCGGGATCAATTCCCAACCTCGCTTTGTTTCCTTCTTTTTTGTTTTTTTTTATTTTGTTTTTTTCTTGTTTTGGGCATTTTTTTTGCTTGTTTTTTTTTTTTTTTCTTAAAGCATTTGCTCTTTTTTATGGCCCATTGTCTTAATCTTTTGTTGTCTCTTACCATTTAATTAGAGGTAGTACTTAAGTATTTAGTAAATTTCTTTTACTTGGTCATGTATTGAATTGCATTCTTTTTTTGGGCACCGGAAAAAGAATTGTATTCTTAAAGATTAATTAGTATATATAAAAAAAAGGCAATGCAGATAGAGTGTAATAAATATGTATTGAAAATATTATTCTTTTCAAAAAATTCAAAATCATCATTTTGGTGGAGTGTTTATTTTCTAAATCACCTTAATATGAAATCCTTAAAAGAAAGTAGAAACTACCCATAACTTAAAAAAGCCTTCCCGCAACCATTCTTTAACAAATTTTCTTCTAAAATCTATTAGTTTAGCTAGTTTAACTTAAAATTTTGCTAAATAAATATATATTTAATCAACTCAAACTTTAATAAAAAATCCTTTAATTAACTTTTTAATTTTTTTTAATAATAACCCCTAAAATCCTGGATTAGAGGGTTGATTAAGGTGAATCGGCAAACTACCCTAAAAAACAACAAATTACTTGTTCCCACGTGTGCCCACATGTAACGATTAATTTCATCAATGTCTCAAAAAAATTGTGAGAATGATACCAATCTAACACCAAATAAGTTCCGAACCCACACAGATCAATTCCTGGATCCGCCACTGCCCTTACCCTTTCCTCCAGTCAAAAGAGTGATGCAATATTATGTGGATTTTGTTGAAGTATTGAAATATCCCATGACTTTTATTTATAAATTTTTTATTTGGGCTGAAGATACTCATACTCCAATGATTGGTGAAATTGTAGGGAGAGGCAGTACAAGACTGGAGGGAGATAGTAACTTACTTCTCATACCCCATCAAGAATAGGGACTATTCAAGATGGCCAGACAAGCCAGAAGGATGGAGGAAGGTAACACAAGAATACAGCGACAAGTTGATGGGCCTAGCCTGCAAGCTCCTTGGGGTATTATCTGAAGCTATGGGCCTAGAGACTGAGGCCCTCACCAAGGCCTGTGTTGATATGGACCAAAAAGTTGTGGTGAACTACTACCCAAAGTGTCCACAACCTGACCTCACACTTGGGCTCAAACGCCACACTGACCCTGGCACCATCACCCTCCTCCTTCAAGACCACGTTGGTGGGCTGCAGGCGACTCGCGATGGTGGCAAGACTTGGATTACCGTTGAGCCCATTCCTGGTGCCTTTGTGGTCAACCTTGGTGACCACGGCCATGTAAGTCTTTACGATGTATCCCTATTCCGATTCCTACTTCCTAGGAAAATACTTATACATGGGAAAAACTTCTTTTTAGGAAATTATAATTCCTATGATCAATCAAACGACACCTTACAACCAAATCAATCCTTATCCTTGGGCCCCACCTATGGTAATATGCTGTCATGCTAGTCCATCCAAAGTTCCTAGTAGCAGTGGAATAATTTGTTAACTGTTTAGATTAGGAAAATACTCTAGTAACTACTAACTAGTACAACTTGCAGCTGGTTGTGAAATGCAACTTGGTTGAAAGGCAGATATATTCTACTGACTACCAGACTACCAGACTACCACTGTACCACATACTCCTTAGTCCTTAACCCACATCACATGCTGGAAAGTTAAGAGTTAAGACCCGCTGCCTGCTGGCGGCTGATATGGACTATGGAGTACTATATTAATTAGTTAGGAGTGAGCACCATGTGTTCCCATCGCTTTCCTTCTTCCTTCTTCCTTCTCGTCCCATGATAGATAAGTCTAGTAATTTAGCTAATCACAGGAAAGTTGTTTTTTTTTTTTTTTTTGCTTTGGGACTTTCAAAGTAGTAATAGTCTAGTAAATTCTTATGTTTATTTGTTTGGTCTAAAGATCCAGAAATGGCTGTAATGTTAAAGTAATATAATCTCAACTCTTGGGTAACATCTCTCAAAACTTTACTAATTAGTTAGTTGATGTTTACGCATAGAATAAAAGTTGATTTACTATTTTTATGTGGGTCCTATTAATTTGGGGGTGAAAAATGAATAGTATAAGTGAACATGGTATGGTAAATGACAACATTGGTTTAGGATAGTGGAATCTTGGATGTTGATGTACAGTTCATAGGCAGGCTAGTTTTTGACGGAATGATGAGATTATTTCAAATTCCTAAATCAACGGTCGGGAATATATATATATATATATATATATATATATATATATATATATATATATATATATATATATATATATATATATATGTAGGGGAAAATTTAGGGGGGGTAGAAATTTCTATTTACTAGCTAAATTGTCATAAAGAATTCTAATTCGTTTTTGACAAGTTACTGCAAGTACAAGAAATATTATTTTTCTTACTATGAATTGACCTTATATTATGTTTTATTTTCCCTATCTTTCCAATTTCGGGGTTGGAAGTATTTGAGCAATGGTAGATTCAAGAATGCGGATCACCAAGCCGTGGTGAACTCTGACTATAGCAGGTTGTCAATAGCAACGTTCCAAAACCCGGCTCCTGAGGCGACAGTATACCCCTTGGCGATCAGAGACGGAGAAAAGCCTATCCTTGAAGAGCCCATCACTTTTGCGGAGATGTACAGGAAGAAGATGAGTAAGGACCTTGAGCTTGCACGGCTAAAGAAGCTCGCGAAGGCGCAACAGCAGAAGCAAGAGGAGCTCGAGAAAGCCAAGTTAGAGTCTAAACCAATTGAAGAGATTCTTGCTTAGTAAAGTCCATGGGAGTTTAGGTCCAAAAACAAGTGTGTCAACTTGTTTTTTGGTTATGTTTTCTTGATCTAGCAAAAAAGTCGTGTATGTACCTTAGCATTTGGTTGTTAGTTGAGAAAAAGATGGTGAAAATAAAATTGCAATGTGCTCGATCATCAAATGTTTGCAACTTGCGTAGAATGAGCACATGAGATCGTTTAAAATCTTTATACTGTGAATATTTCCTTATAATCTCACTTGTTTGCGCCTATGTATTCGATCATTGGCTCATTGCTCTTATATCTTCGTAATTTTGATTTTTCTATAAGCGGATCAATATTGCATAGTATCGTACATAAGACTATAAGAGATCAAACAACAGCTACGAGATTCTTATACAACATGTACCATGCACTAACATCCGCCTAATTAGAGTTAAGTTGCACGCCCAAAAAATTTCTTCTTTTTCTGGGATAGTCAAGTTTTGTTGGGCTCTTGCCTAGAAAGTCCCTATTGCTGGTAAATGATTTGGTTCAAGCCTAAATTTCGAGCCAGATAATCATATCCAAACTCACTTAAATCAGCTTTTCGAGCTTAGGGCTAAACGGGATAAAAATCACATTTCAAGCCTAGAATTACAAAAAAAATTCAAGACGGGTCGCCGCCGTGATGCACTGATGTGGCATCACCGATCATGAAAGAAGGGGAGAAGAGGAAGATAGAAGAGGCTAGGGTTTAGAGGGGAACAAAAGGAAGGCTACGATACCATGTAAGATTGTGCTATACTCCTAAGAAGTGAGTTCTCATTCATTTCAATATATGTAACTATGTAAGGATAGTAGGATACAACCTAAAACTATGAGAACCAACTTACATAAATACACATATAAGAATATAAGATCTATACATAAACAAAAGAGAATATTAACAAATTCTCTATCAGGTTCGACCCTAAGCATTGGCCTTAAATGTTGAGACATGCACATGTGGCAAGACGTGGGTAGCCATACATAGAGCGACGTGTCAGTGACCCCCAACTAGGGGTGACAATGATGCGAGTCGAGTTCGAGTTTGAGCTAGCTCGACTTGGCTCGTTAGCATTTCGAGTCGAGTTTGAGTTGAGTTGAGTTGAGTCGAGCTCACTCGAGTCGAGTTTTGTCCGAGCTTTGACCGAGTCGAGCATTGACAGAGTCGAGCTTAGACCGAGTATATGTCGAGTATAGCTTGCAAGTGTCTCATGTTAAAAGTAACAATAAGGTAGAAAATGTTGGATATAGGTGTTTTGCTATTGATAATTGGGTATTCGAGCTTCTCACGAGTTTTCGAGTCGAGTATCGAATTGCTCAAGTCGACTCACCAACATCTCGAGTCGAGCTTGAGTTCGATTCGAGCTCACTCGAGTCGAGCTTTGACCGAGTTTTAACCGAGTCTATCGCGAGTAGCTTGCGAGTTGTCTCATCTCATTGCCACCTCTACCCCCAACTCACCAAACACTAAACTGACTTCGTCTAAATAAATTGAACCAAGAATGTGGTATTTGGCCAAGTCAAGAAGAATCCAATACGAAGGGGAAAGAATAAAAAAGAATCCCCCTAAATAAGAAAGATTGGGACTAATAAAGATTCAACTACAATTGTAGCGGGACAAAAAGCATAAAATATAAATAAATTAGGGCAATTCCCAAATGTATCATCAACACTCTTCTACTCTCACTCTTTCTACGTACTCTACTATGCACTCTTTTTCTCAAATAATTTTAGATTAAGAAAATATTCCTACTTTATGCTGAACTTAAAAGTATTTCCCTAGATGCCATCCACGTAGGACTGAATACGAAAAAATATCTTTTTATTGGATTCAGGCAAAACCGCTATTGGGAGATTAGCGGTTTATTAAGATAAACCGCTACTTGGAATAGCGATTTGTCAATAGTAAAACAGCTAATCAGATTGACAGTTCTTTTTTATAAACCGTTAATTTGGTTAGCGGTTTGTTGTAAAATAACGCATTTGAAAGTCAAAACTAAAAATTCACTTCAACTGCAAAACAAAAATTTCGAAACCCCTCTCTCTCATGCGGAGCTCTTCCTCTCCGGCATAATTATTGAACTGAGCCAAAGGATTGCCATAGGACATCAGTACCAGCGCACATGCAGTTAAAGCAATGAAGGATATGGTGAGTTGAGTCGGCGCCCGTGTGTCAGTACCAGAATCCCCGTCCGTCGCGCCTTTTGCCGACCCACCGTTGTTATCTCTCTCCTGCCTACAACAAGTCCACAACCCCAGCCCTAGATTTGTAAGTTTCAAGCAATTCTAGATGATTAATATATATTGATGCTAAATCTGGATATTTTTGTAAGTTGTTCATGGTTAAGCCCCCGTTGTTTTGGACTGTTGTCTTCTCTTTGATCCTCTCGAGTCGAGCAAGAAAGGTAATCATATCATCCATGGCTAAAAGACTTTGATTTCTGGCCGGATAGTCAATGAGAGAAAATGAACTGAATTGAACTGAACAATAATAATAATAATAATAATAATAATAATAATAATAATAATAATAATAATAATAATAATAATAATAATAATAATAATAATAATAATAATTGTATGGGTATACCCAAGTTCACTGTCGGACACATCTCCTGTGGCCGACACCAACGAACTTCAAACGCGACCTCTTCAGTAGAGTCCAAACCATTTATGAAAAGTTGGCCGAGATGGAGTTCACGGCCACATGTGAGGATAATTGTTCCTCCAATCAAGATTCATCGCAGTCATACACGTGTCACAGGATTACGCACCCTGTCAGATGAATAGTACTGCTATAAATAGCCAAATGGTACTATTCCACAGGTACATTCTCTCACACTCTAAGCTTTCTCTCTCTCTCTCTCTCTCTAAAATCCTTATCGGGCACTTACTGACTTGAGCGTCGGAGGGGGTTTCCTCGCATCCCCCCCGAGGGTAGTTTACGTTTGTCTTTCTTGCAGACTTCCAGTCTCGGACGCCTACTCTTATACTACCGGACACTTCCTTGTCCGGCATCGTTTCATCACCGAAACAACTTGGCGCTAGAAGGAGGGGCCTCCTACCCTTGCGAAGCAGTCATGGAAAAGACAAATGACGCAAGTCGTGGTCCATCGGGGTTGGAGATCGGGCAAGGATCTTCTCATCCGCCTATCACCAGATCCATCGGCGTACCTCAGTTCCATCCCAACATGCCAGAGGGTAATGACCAGCGTACTCCGGAAAACAATGTTGCTCTGGTAAGTCCTGATGCTGTTCCTTTCAACTTGGCCCAGTTGAGCCAATTCTCGCCGGATCAGCTGCAAACTGTGGCGTCCTTCATCCAGATGTTACAAGGCACTCCACAGCCTAGTAGCATTCCTGCTAGTAACACAAGAGGCGTTCAGCACCGTAAACGATCACTGGCCATGGCCGGTAGAAACGTTGACGGTACGCCAGTAAGAAGGATGCGCACGTTAACGCCGGAAGACCGTCAGATGGAGGAACAAATTGACAATCCAGAGTACGAGGAAGCCGATTTGGAAACTGAGGATCTCAATCACTCAGAAGAGTCTCGCAGTCGCTCATACCGAGAGTACAGCACCACAGGTGTTAGTAACTATTCGGGTGGCGGACATCTATTAATCAAGCCGAAACTCTCCCCATTTGTTCCTGAGGTTCTTAATTACCCAATGCCGCGAATCAAAATGCCATCATGCAAGTTTGACGGCAGCTCAGATCCCGACGATCATGTCGCAGCTTACGAAGGACACATGTATTTGTACACACAGATAGATGCTATCTGGTGCAAGGTTTTCCCGTCCACTCTCACTGGCATAGCTCAGACTTGGTTTAAAAGTCTCAAACCTGGTAATGTATCCAGTTTTTCTCAGCTCTCGTCCATGTTTAGTACTCACTTCATAAGCAACAGGCGTCGTGAGTGTACTACTGGGGAATTATTGTCAATCAGACAAGGCGAGACCGAATCTCTCCGAGACTACATCGGGCGTTTCAATGTGGAGGCTGTATCTATTCCTCGGCTACAGCAGGATGTAGCGGTTTTAGCATTGATGTCGGGGTTAAGAGAAGGAACTGCGTTCAGGAGTTATCTCGGCCGAAAATCTTTCACATCGTTAGGGCCAGTGCTGGGCAAAGCAAATGATTTCATAAGAGGAGAGGAATTTGACAAGGCAGCTAGTAGGCGGCATCGGGAGTCCGAGAAGAAGAAGGAAGATAAGTCACGGAAAGATAAAGGTCGTGAAGTTGATCGTGGCCGAGATGAAAGAAGAGAATCTAATATGGTCAAAAAAGGAAATGACCGAGAGCGGGATGGCCGAGAAAAAAGTGAACGTAAAGATAAATTTGAGGCGTACACTCAGCTCACTACCTCCCGGGCACAAATTTTCACAATGAACAAGGAAAGTGACAAATGGCAGAGACCGAAGAAGATGTTTCATAAAAATCGGGATAAGACCAAGTGGTGTGATTTTCATGGAGATCACGGACATTTAACTGAAGACTGCCGACACCTCAAGGATAATTTGGAGGATCTCATCCGCAGAGGGTATTTCACCCAATATAAAGCTCAGACAAGCGAAGGCGACTTGATGAAACCCAGAGACCAGAATGTTCAGTCCCGGATAGGAGAAATTCATGTGATTAGTGGCGGTCCAATTCATGGCGGAAGTGTCAGTGGGGCAAAAGCCAGTTTAAAGGAGTTCCGGCATCAGGTGAACTTTAACCAGAGTTGCCAGTGGAGAAAGCCGCCAGCCATGCCTGCCATGTCGTTCTCATTAGAGGATGCAAAGCACGTGATTTATCCTCATGACGACCCGCTAGTGGTCACCTTAAAAGTTGCAAATTGTTTGATTCACAGAATTTTGGTGGATGGAGGTAGTTCCGCCAATATTTTATTCCTGTCTACTTTCGAAAAATTAATGATTGGCCGGGAGCACTTACAACCAGTTCGGTACCCAGTGATCGGATTCACTGGGGCATCTGCAATACCCGAAGGCATTATAAAATTACCGATCAAGGTGGGCGAAAATAGTGAAGCCAGGGATGTGATGGCCGAGTTCTTGGTAGTAGACGTTCCGGGAGCCTACAATGCAATCATTGGACGGCCATTAATTCATGACATACAGGGAGTGGTATCTACTTATCACTTGACTATGCTGTACGTATCCAATTTGGGTACAACAACGAAGATCGGGGAAACCGGGAAGCAGCAAGATCATGTTATTTAACGGCTTTAAAGCAGCCGGCAAGAAGGGTTCTGTTGAAGAACTTTGTCCGCCATCAAGAAAGGAAAAGAGAGCTAAGAAAAAGGCCGCGGAGAAGAACCATTTGAGGAAAAGAATGAAAACGCCATGGAGGTAACCATGGAGGAGCTAGAAGTACGACCAGAAGATTGGCCAAGGCCCAAGCCTGATGGAGAGTCCAAGTTAGAAATGCTGGCGGATGATCCAGAAAGGATTGTGGCTGTCGGAACGGACATGGATCCAGAGGTCAGGATCAACCTGGTAACTCTCCTTCGAGAAAACGCTGATGTATTCGCGTTCTCGGCGGATGAGATGCCGGGAATAGACCCGGCCGTGATGGTCCATCGTCTGAATGTCGACAACTCGGTCCGCCCAGTCAAGCAGAAGAAAAGGAATTTTTCAATAGAAAAGAACAAGGCCGTCGAGAGAAGAGGTTAATAAGTTATTAGCGGCCGACTTTATTGAAGTCTCGTGATTACCCGGAGTGGGCGGCAAACGTCGTTATGGTGAAAAAAGCGAATGGTCAATGGCGGATGTGTGTTGATTTCACGGATCTTAATAGAGCGTGTCCAAAAGACTGTTATCCCTTGCCAAGAATTGATCAATTGGTAGATTCAACTAGCGGGCATGCTCTTTTGTGCTTTATGGACGCGTTTTCGGGTTACCATCGAGATCGGTCTTACGGAAGAGGATAGAAAGAAAGCAGCCTTCATCACGGGCTGTGGAGTCTTTAATTATAAAGCAATGCCTTTCGGCCTGAGAAACGCAGGGGCCACATACCAAAAATTGGTCGACAAAGTATTTGCTGAGCAGAAGGGAAGGAATATCGAAGTTTATGTGGACGACTCAATCGTCAAGAGCAAAACAGACCGCGAGCATATTGATGATCTAAGAGAGACCTTTAGTACTCTGAGAAGATACAAGATGAAGCTCAACCCGAAAAAATGTGTATTCGGAGTTAGGGCAGGAAAGTTTCTAGGGTTCATGGTCAGCAAGAGGGGAATCGATGCTAACCCGGATAAAGTGCGTGCTATCATGGATCTACCAGAGCCGAAAGGAATAAAAGACGTGCAAAGATTAACTGGGAGGATGGCTGCATTAACCCGTTTCATCTCCAAGTCGGCCGACAAGGCCCTGCCTTTCTTCGCATTATTGAGAGGAAACAAGAAATTTGAATGGGGTGAGGAGCAAAGCCAAGCTTTCGTCGCGATCAAGGATCATTTAAAGACTCTACCCACCATCACTAGGCCAGAAATGGGGGATACATTGCAGTTATATATCTCGGCTTCTTCAAAAACCGTCGCGGCTGTTCTATTGGTAGAAAAAGAAAAGAGGCAGCAACCGATATACTTTATCAGTCACATCCTAAACGGACCTGAGAGCCGCTATCAGCTGATTGAGAAGATGGCATTGGCCGTGATCATAGCAGCCAGAAAGCTCAGGCCATATTTCGATTGTCATCCCATTCAGGTCTTGACAAATCAACCGCTGGAAAAGGCTTTGCAAAAGATGGATAGCTCAGGGCGTCTTTTGAAGTGGGCAGTGGAATTGTCCGAATATGATATACAGTACAAGCCGAGGACCGCGATAAAAGCTCAGGCACTGGCGGATTTTATCGTGGAGGCATCTTACGACGAAGAGCAAGGTGGAAGATGGCACTTGGTCGTTAGAAGTAGATGGCTCGTCGGCAGCAAGTGGCTCGGGGCTGGCATTGTAATGACCAGCCCAGAAGGAAATATTTTTGAATACGCCATCAAGTTCACCTTCCCAGCGTCAAACAACGAGGCAGAATACGAGGCAGCAATCACAGGGTTGAGGATGTGCATATCAGCTGGGGCCAAAAGCGTATCTTTGAAAACGGACTCACAGCTAGTTAATGGCCAGTTGAAAGGAGAGTTTGAGGTCCGAGAAGCAAACATGCAAAAATACGTGGAAAAGGCCAAAGAATTGATAGCCCAGCTGACTCACTTTGATGTTCAAGCCATCCCCAGGGCCGAGAACACTAAAGCGGACGCACTCTCGAAACTCGCAAGTTCTATTCTTTGAACATTGAAAGATCTGTTATGGTGGAGGTTTTGAAAGAGAAGAGCATCACCGAAAAAACCGTGATTGTAAATACTGTCAATCAGCAAGGCGAATGGTTCAGTCAAATAGTGGCTTATAAACTCACGGGCGCACTCCCTTCGAACACGATGGAAGCTAGGAAGCTGAAGAGGCAAGCAAATTGGTATGTCATTTACCAGGATGAGCTATATAAGAAATCATTTAGCTTACCGCTATTGAAATGTGCAACGGCATGGGAGTCGAGAAAAATTTTGGAGGAGATTCATGAGGGGATCTGTGGAAATCACATTGGGGGCAAAGCATTAGCATTAAAAGCATTGAGAGCTGGATATTATTGGCCGAGTATGTTGGCAGACGCGCAAGATTACGTCAAGAAATGTGACAAGTGTCAAAAATTTGCCCCCATCATCAATAGACCCGCGAACGACCTCCAGCCTATAATATGTCCGACACCGTTTGCACAGTGGGGCTTGGATATCCTGGGACCTTTTACAACTGCCACTGCCGGCCGTAGATTCTTGATTGTTGGTATCGACTACTTCACAAAATGGATCGAAGCAGAACCGACAGCAAAAATAAAGTCGAATCAAGTCAAAAAGTTCATTTGGCAAAGTATAATGACAAGGTTTGGTATACCAGCTGCGATAGTCTTTGATCACGGCGCGCAATTTGACTGTCGGCCAATCAAAAATTTTCTGTCCGAGTTCAGAGTCAAGTTCGCATTTTCAGCCGTATGTCACCCGCAGAGCAATGGGCAAGCTGAAGCCGCTAACAAACAGATTCTCGCAGCCTTGAAGAAGAAGTTGGATGAACTCAAGGGAGCTTGGGCCGATATGATTCCGGCAGTATTATGGGCCAATAGAACAACAGAAAAGGAGGCAACGGGAGAAAGTCCATTCAAGCTAGCTTTCGGAACGGAAGCAGTTTTGCCAGTAGAAGTTGGTCTACCCTCATATCGGATTAAATACAAAGATCTAGAGAACAATGATCAAGCCTTAAGAGAAAATCTAGATTTTCTAGCAGAAACAAGGCTGATAGCGGAACTCAAAGCTGCTGCATACAAAGATCGTATCAGTAGAGCATATAACAAGAGAGTTCTTGAAAGACCGTTAACAAAAGGAGATCTAGTACTACGAAGAACGGCAGCCACCGGGAAAGCTCACGCTGAGGGAAAGTTAACAGCAAACTGGGAAGGACCATATCAGATATCCAAAGAAATTGGTCCCGGCTCCTTTGTGTTGAAAACAATGGACGGCATTGAACTAAAGAATTGCTGGAACACAAGTGTTTTAAAGAAATACTATGCATAGATACCTCATGTAAAAGGCCAAGGGCCGTTACTTTTTCATATCAATAATATAGCTTCCCATGAGCATTCCGTTAATTGTTTTACGCTTATTTTAAGTACGCCACGTTCCATTAGTAAAAAACGGCCACATAACAGGCCACGTACAGAAATGACCATATAACAGGTCTAAGTACAAAAACGGCCACATAACAGGCCACGTACAAAAATGACCATATAACAGGTCTAAGTACAAAAATGACCATATAACAGGTCCAAGTACAAGAACGGCCACATAACAGGGCACGTGCAATAATGACCATATAACAGGTCTAAGTACCAAAAAGACCATATAACAGGTCTAAGTACGAAAACGGCCAAACAACAGGTCAAGAACGAAAACAACACAGAAGCTCACAAAAATTAAGCTTCATTACTAATTGCGGCATGGCGGCCAACTACAAGCAAAAATGTGGGCAGCCACTAAAAAGGCACCAAAAATTCATAACAGTAATTGTAATAGTAAAGCTTATCCAAGGTACATGCCATATTGGGCCGAATTCAAGGTTTACAAAATATTAGAAAAACAAAATTCTAACAGCTATTAGAATCAATTGAAGAGCCTGGAGATGACCGCCAAAAACATCAAGGAAGAAGCACCTCTTCATCCTGGGCGACGGGAAGAACATTAGCAATGACTTGCTCATCGCAGATAAAGGGCTCACCCTCCAAAGGGCGCGTATGAACACCTTCTGCAAAAGCGGTTTCCATCTCGTCCCAGTTGAAATTCGGATGAGAGTGACAAACACATCTTTTAGCAGCTACCCATCCGCCGTCATATCTCTCTCCCAGCATACCAACAAACTCTTGATTTTTTTAAAATCTGCCACACACTCGAGCGCCTAGGCATCATCCTTTGCCTTAGAAATAGTCGTGGCCATCTCATCCTTGATGGAAACCAGTGTAGATTCAAGTTCTGCTGATTTCTTCTCGGCCTGCTCAACCTTGGCAGCCTTAAGTCGCAAATCCGCCAGTTCAACATCAACAACTGCCCGTGATTCCTTCTCGGCATCAAGCTGCTGCTGTATATCGTCAGAATGAACTCGGGCAGCATCGAGTTGGGTTTGAAGCTCGTCCAAAGATTGTTTTTGTCTATCACACTCAGATTGATAATGGACAAATTGTTCAATAAGCTCAATGGCGGAATTGTTAGTCTGCATCAGAAAGACGATATTAAAAATAAAAAAAAAAAAAAATGTCGAATCATGAATCCTACCACAGCAAGGTCGTGAGCAAGTTGGGCGGCCGGCGCTACTAGCTTGTCATTTGGGCGATCAATTGGCGGTGAATGCCCTTCAAAAGGCGATATCCAAGAGTACCGCCATTAGCGGGAATATCGGCATATAGTGATTCGTCTTCCCTCACGTCCCAGTTGGGTTGATAGATTTTCCCGGGGACAGAAGGTGGACGAAAAAATGCAGCCTTCACAGCGGCACTAAGAATAACCTCTTTATGCTCAATCCACTCATGGATCCGAGAAAATATTCCCGGTCCAAGGTTGGTCAAGAAGCTAAGGGAGCTAAGGATATCGTAAATCTTTTGGCGCATGGAAGAACCAGACCCCAGTGCCGTCCCAATGCTGTCGATCGCAGCGTTCAGGGGAGAAACCCCGGTAGCGGATGATTCCGGGGATGGGATTAGGGTCCGGAGCGATAATGGCGGTCTCCATTCTTTGTGTTTCGAAGCGGCGGCGTCGAGGGCTTGCCTCTTCTTTGGGACTATTGTCGGAAGGCTCGCGAGGCCGTCTCTGACCTACAGTCAGGCTACCCCCGCCGCGACGAACAGGAACGTGAACAACAGGACGAGGAGACTCCTGATCCCCACGTCCTGCGAGTAACGGCCGGGAGTACGCCCGGCGTGCGGCCGGCACGGCGAACACCTGCCCTACCCGGATTGGCGACCACCACGACTGCGGTCCGCACCTCCGAGACCCCCAGGTGAGGCTATGAACAGTGTCGTAATCAAATACGGGTTCCTCGGGGTTCGAGACATTGGCGTCAAATCTTCGTTAAGACCCAATTCCTCGAGATCTAAACTGACGGGACCTGTAACAGCAAAACAGAAGGATTAAATATCATATTAATTAACAAAAAACAGGGGTACAAGTCCCACGTCGGACCATAAGTCAAGAGGCAAACCTTTCGGGTGGGTCCCGCAGAGAAATAAAGCCGACAATGGTTCATTTCCCAAGTATGTACTTGGCATGGGGAAGCCATTTGCAAGGGATCCTTCCCTCGGTATCTTCACCGACTGCAGTACTAGTCCCGACCTCAGACTCAAAATAATCAAAAGCCTTTTGCTCGTCCGACGAAAGACCATAAGAGGGAACATCTTCCATCCGAGTAACCGGCTTAGTAAAGTGGCGGCGGATAGGGAAATTATTCGGCACTTTAACCCAATAAAAAGCGGGCTGCCACCCTTTCAACCCAGTCAACTTAGGGAAGACGGTCGGTTTATTTTTTAGGTCGTCATCAAACTCCACCATCCCTTCTCGGTGGAGCCGTTCCGTCGAAGCCGGTGAAGGCGACGGAAGAGGTTGAGTGTCTCGAGAAACCCTAAATAGCGACAAGTCCAAATATAGGCGATCGGGTTCCTAACGGCCGGGGGGTGTCAACCGAGCCAGCGGCGGACATTGAACGCCTTCAAAATCCGGACCAAAGTTAAATCTAGAGGAAAGCGCAACCCGAATTCAAAATGGTGCGCATAAACGACTACATGCCCTGCCCGGACAATCAGTCACTTTTGATCCCTTGTCCGGGACTATCAACTTGTACTCTGGAGGGAAGGCATACAACTTCTCAGCAACATCGCAGTAGTGGAGATCTATGGCGCATTGTCGCCAGGATTTACAGATAACCGTAGATCTCGGACCACTACTATAATCTACTGGCAGCCATATCCCATAATGCTCGTCCTCTTCGCGGTCAGGGATCGGCTCGGGCCGAGAGTTCGGAGGCATGCGAGAACTTTCCCCCAAAACTATCTCGTTAGGACGAATACTTTCATCCCGACCAGAAATAGAAGGACCCTCAGTCTCGTCCATTGTAGCAATAGAATCGTTGTCGGAACCTAAATCAATAACAGGTGGATGAGAAGGGCCGGTTTCATGAGCAAGACGGTCATAAAAATCATCCGCTACAACAACCCCAGCATCTGCTAGGTTATCTAACCAGGCATGCTCCCTCAAAGGCAGAACATCAAGTCCGGGAACAGCATCAGGGGGAGGATTTCTAGCAGTTCGGCGAGCTAAAATTTGATGCCTTAGTTCTCGGAGTGTTTGTCTATCACCACTCATCCTCGCGGACAAATATTAGGAAGTCAAATTTTCTTGTTCAGGGGTAGAGCGGTCATTAAGGAATTTAGATCTAAGTTCCCTATCTCTATCGGCAGTAAGGGGCAAGTCAGCCAACAAGCGAGTTCTCTCCTCCCCAAGGCTAGAAGAAGACGAACTATGTCCGCCATGAAGGGAAGTAGGAGACGAAGGTTCACTTTCAGACATAAATTTATCACTCAAAGAATTTTGACTGTCTGAGAGATCCGACATAATTTCAAAGAAAGAAACAGAAAGAGTAGTTGAAGAGAAGTTGGAAAAAGGTACCTGAGAAGTCGACGGAAAACGACCGGAGAATCAAGCAGATTCCCAACAATGCACAGCAAAAGAACCCGAATGCACGAACAGAAAAAAGAAACCCAGTAAACGGAGCACCGGAGAGCGTAATTTCACCGGAAAAGTTGAAAGCTTTTAAAGTAAACCCTCGATTGCACTCAGGCGAAAAAAGGTAAAAAAGCACTGCAATTTCTCAAAAGAAAAGGGCGAAAAGTAACTCAAAACACTTTTGAGGAGACTTGGCAGTTTAAAGGCAGGATCTTGATGAAGAAAAACGGAATGGAAGTTTTCAGAAAGTCGCAAAAACCGAGAGAAAAATGGGAGGTTGAAGACGAAGTGGAGAAAATAAGAAAGGGGAATTAACGTTTCTTAACAAAAGCGAGGATTGAACGGTGGGATGCACTCGACCCATCAACTACTTTCGTAGATGAATGCCAAATGTCACTCACTAAGCGGGATTTTCACAAAAAGGTCATGATTGCATTTTTCGAAATACGAAATCTTCCCAGGGCAACACGTGGCAACAGAGGAAAATATGGAACATAAAAAATTCACTCGCGTCTTCAGCATACCATCAATGCCGGTCACGACCCCCAATGATGCTAGGGGGGGCTAGTTGTATGGGTATACCCAAGTTCACTGTCGGACACATCTCCTGTGGCCGACACCAACGAACTTCAAACGCGACCTCTTCAGTAGAGTCCAAACCATTTATGAAAAGTTGGCCGAGATGGAGTTCACGGCCACATGTGAGGATAATTGTTCCTCCAATCAAGATTCATCGCAGTCATACACGTGTCACAGGATTACGCACCCTGTCAGATGAATAGTACTGCTATAAATAGCCAAATGGTACTATTCCACAGGTACATTCTCTCACACTCTAAGCTTTCTCTCTCTCTCTCTCTCTCTCTAAAATCCTTATCGGGCACTTACTGACTTGAGCGTCGGAGGGGGTTTCCTCGCATCCCCCCCGAGGGTAGTTTACGTTTGTCTTTCTTGCAGACTTCCAGTCTCGGATGCTAAATCTGGATATTTTTGTAAGTTGTTCATGGTTAAGCCCCCGTTGTTTTGGACTGTTGTCTTCTCTTTGATCCTCTCGAGTCGAGCAAGAAAGGTAATCATATCATCCATGGCTAAAAGACTTTGATTTCTGGCCGGATAGTCAATGAGAGAAAATGAACTGAATTGAACTGAACAATAATAATAATAATAATAATAATAATAATAATAATAATAATAATAATAATAATAATAATAATAATAATAATAATAATAATAATAATAATAATAATAATAATAATAAATGATAACAATAACAATAATAATAATAATAATGATAAAAATAATAATAATAATTAACAATGATAATAAATGATAATAATAATTAATAATAATAATAATAATAATAATAATAATAATAATAATAATAATAATAATAATAATAATAATAACTGAACTGAACTGAAAATAAGTCCAAAAGAACATGGCCTAAACCCAATATTAAACGCAATCACACCGAAGTAATTGATACTAAATTGTTGCTATCCAAATGTGTGATTTTTTTCTTTCAAAAAACCCACGTATAAAAGCGCTATTCCAAATGTCGGTTTACAAGAGAAAACAACAAGTCTTTTTTTTTTTTTGAGGGGAAAAGCGGAGCAGAAATAGTATTAAGTAATGGACAAAGAGTCCATGAGAACATATGGAGCTACATTAGCGGGAACATGACACTCCCATCTTTGTTCGACACCAAAAGGGACTAGTCTTGCTAGGTGATGAGCAACGTAATTGCCCTCCCGTCGCACATGAGACCAAGACACTGTCAAAAAATCCTTACTATGGAATAAAATATCTTCTAGCACCACATCAAGATCGGAAAAAAATATGGCACCCTTCGAAAGACAAGAAGATAAAGTTTCGCAATCCGTTTCAAACAACACATGATGGTGGTTATGCATCTTTGCCAACTTGACCGCCAAGCACATAGCCTTCCCTTCTGCAACTTCAACGGGCCACCACGCCCGCACCCTCCTACACGCCGCCCACAACACACTACCTCTCCAGCTATAGCACTTTTAGCACATAACCGCTACACTAAATAGCGGTTTATTAGAAAAGTTAACCACTATTTCTATTAGCGGTTTAGCTTGGCGACAATAAAAAAAATTATTTCACCGAATTCCTAAGTGGACGGTAGACTGAGAATTATTTTACACTTGAATGCACACAAAGTTGGAAATATTTTTTAATTTAACAATATCTAGGGAAAAAATTCCTTTTTTTTCTTGCTTTCTTGTTCTTATTGCTCTCTTATCGGTTATTGCTAACGGACTCCGTCACTTCAAACATACATATTATAATTTGATAGTATTGTAGTAGATTGTTAAAAAAAAGTGCAAACTACCAGCATTCTGTTGGAACATTTATAGTTTAAATGTGTCCGTTGATGTTATGTGATGAGAAAGAAGGGAAAACGAGGAAAATTAAACGAGAAGGCAAGTCAGTAGAGTGCTCGCTCTCCAAAAGAGCGCACGCTCAAAGTTGGCAGGGATTCGGAATTAGAACCAAATTCTTGCCAGGGTTGAAGAGCGCCGGCTCCTTTCTGGAGCGCCGGCTCCAAATGGGAGCGCCAGCTCCAAGTCGTCAGTTTTCCTGACGATGCATTTCTTTTGCGAAATGGTACATGTCTTTTCGTATATGGTTGCGTCTTTTCTTCTATAATTCTTTCCTAGTATATATAGGGACATATCACATGTGGAATGGGTGAGAGAGATCATTCATGCTTGCTTAAAGTGTGAAATCATTTCCCATTGTACTTGCTTAGAGAATGTTATTCTCTTGTATTTTGTCTGAACAAAATCAGATTACAAACTCTTGTTGGGATTGTTTCTTGTTAACAACCAAGATTCAATGTTTCTTCTTCGTATCTCATAAGTATTACCGTGATACTCTGTTGTTCCTAGTTGGTCGATAAATAACTTATAAGAAAGCGTATCTAATATGTGCTTGGAAAATCTAATATCCTGTTACTCACTGTTATATCCACACACACCTCTAACAACTTATAAGTTATTTAAATCCTTGGGTAATTGGATCTTCCTTGGGTGAGATGTTTCTAATTTTCTGAAATTGGAATGCCATTGTTCAATGGAAAGAGAAGAAGAATGTTGCAAGACAAGAGGACGGGAATGATGGATTTCTCGGAAAACCCATTTTTGGGTTGTATTGTAAGTTTCTATTATTTTCTTTGATAGGATGTGTTATGGTAAACTTGCATGTTATAGTATATTTATACTATTGTTAAGTTTGGATTAACTTTGACAAAACTTTTGTTTTGAAATATGCATTTCAATGTTTGTCAAAAATTGATACGATGGATAATTTTATTATCTTAGGCGGTTATATGAAACTGTTTTGTAATCTATGCGCCGAATGCCGATATCACGAAATGGTACTTTTCATGATATCATGATATGCACTTAGATTGATAAATGATAATGCATGTGAAGTAAGGCACGTTAATGCATAGTGTTGTGATTCATTGTGGTGCGTGAATTATGTCAAACTTTGAGTATAACAGTTGGTGGAAATGCAATGGCAGAAATTTTCTCATATTGTTTCCACAAGTTCGGTTGTTGTAACATTACAACATGTATTTTTGATGAAGGAAATTTTGTTTTGCCAAATTTTTTACCATGGAACCATATTGATATTGAAATATAATGGTATATTAAACTCTTTCAAAATCTGAAATTTTTTATTTTGTTAATACTAAAATGGGGAAGAATATTAATTTGTTTGTTACTTTTAGCATTAACGTATTATTTTTCATGATTTTGGTATGAGCATTAATATGATGATCATTAAGTTTATTTATTGATCATGTCATAATTAGTGGGTTATAATCACTAATTATGTTTTTTATTATATACTCATGGACAAGTTATAATGTTTGTTTTATTAAAGTAAATGTGTTTTTATAATTTGTTGAGTATATGATTGTTGACATGAACATGAACTTGTGGAAATTATAAACATGTTATTTGTTAGTAGGCCATCCTTGTATGGGCTATGTGTTTAATTTTATTTTAACCATGTTGTCTATGATTATAAATGTGATTCTATGTTATTTAGAGTATTTATATTTTAGACATGGGGTTAACATGATTATTAAATGTACTTCTCAATTTTATATTAGTTGGATGATGTTTATAATTTACAAGTTGGAAAAAATTAAAATATTGATTTATTTCAATGATTTTGTGGTAATTACTAGTATAAGTGTTTATATGTTTTGTTAATACTAAAATGGGGAAGATATTAATTTATTTTTTATTTTAGTATTAACATGTTATAAATTTATACTAGAAATTGATTATGATTTATGGAATATTATTATTTCATAGTTTTTTCACTTTTAAAGTGACATGTGTTATACTTGAAGAAAGTATAATGAAAGACATGGTAATTAATTATTTCAATTTTTGAGATCATTAAGTTCATGATTTTGAGAAAATCAGTTGTTTAAATTGGTTATGTATTAAATTTGGGGACAATGAAATTTTGTCTAAATTTGGTGTTGTATACACATGATTTTTACCGATTTTTTTTTAATTGAAATTATTAAATGTCTTGGAAGATAATGGTTTATTGTCTTTGATCTAATCTATTTAATAGACGGAATTATGTGAAAATAAATATGTTCTTCGGTTTGAAAAGGATAATTTGGCGTGAGTTAAGTCTTGGTTTAGGGATTTGTTTCTTACAAGAAGATGATATTTCTACTTGGAGGAGGTACTTCATGGAGGAGGTTTTTCATGGAGGAGGTTAATTCCTTGTTATCCAAGAAGTGTACTTATGTAGTTGTTTTCATATACAAGTCTTGGTTTAAATAGATAAGATGTTCATTTGTTAATACTAAAATAGGAAAGAATATTAATTTATTTGTTTAGTTTTAGTATTAACATGTTATTTGTTCATAATTGATGTTTGAAGTGATTGCACCATATCACTAGTTATTGTGATATACTTCAATGAGTATCAATGACATATGATTAATGATATTGTAATGTTTATAATGGAAAGTCACAACATATTTTGGATTGCGACATTGTGGTGTTTGTGATTTTATAAACATGGAGTCGTGTTAATGAACTTTTATATGTTTTGTTAACTTGATGAATTTGGACAAAGTTGTTGTCAAGTTATGTTATATAAAAGTAGGGATGTGTTTTAAGCCTTTATTAAATAAATTGCAAATGAAGAAAACTCAATTCACGTCTTGTACAACGCAAGATCTTGAATTCAATGAGGATCCCACTTTATTTGTAATTTGGAGCACTATAATATTTTTTTTTATTACATCCCAAGGTTAGTGCTTGTTTTTCGCAATGTTGGAGGTTGATTAATTTCTTAATAAACCTTTGGTTAGTTGCACGGTTGCGAGAGCATGTTATAGAAGGTTTACCTATATGAGTAAGAAGTTTGGCCGCTTCACCTAGTTTGGGGCTTAACTAGGAACACTCATGAATGTGGATATATATGGACTCAAGGCCTTTAATGGAGTCGAAGGTGACAATGTTGTTTGTGTAAGCTTGTGTGTATAGCATCTTCAAATTTTCATATGGTTGAGTGATTCAATGCTTAGTCAATCATTTCAATCGAAAGTTTTTAAAGTGTGTTGTACTAAGTGGAAATTCAATCTTTAAGACATTTTCATTTATGCACAAGTTTAGTTAATTTTGTGTAGTTTGCAGGTGTACGGATTCAAAGCATTTATACTATAAATGGAGGAGGATTGTTGGAACATTTATAGTTTAAAGGTGTCAGTAGATATTATGTGATGAGAAAGAAGGAAAAACAAGAAGGCAAGTCAGTAGAGTGCTCGCTCCCCAGAAGAGCGCACGCTCAAAGTTGGCAGGGATTTGGAATTAGAACCAAATCCTTGACAGGGTTGAGGAGCGTCGGCCCCTGCCTGGAGCGCCCGCTCCACAGGGGAGCGCCAGCTCCTATTCGTCAGTTTTCCTGACGAGGCATTTCTTTTGCGAAATGGTGCATTTCTTTTCGTATATGGTTACGTCTTTTCTTCTGTAAGTCTTCCCTAGTATATATGGGGACATATCACATGTGGAATGGGTGAGAGAGATCATTCATGCTTGCTTAAAGTGTGAAATCATTTTCCATTGTACTTGCTTAAATGTTATTCTCTTGTATTTTGTCTAAACAAAATCAGATTACAAACTCTTGTTGGGATTGTTTCTTGTTAACAATCAAGATTCAATGTTTCTTCTTCGTATCTCATAAGTATTACCGTGATACTCTGTTGTTCCTAGTGGGTCGGTAAATAACTTATAGGAAAGCGTATCTAATATGTGCTTGGAAGATCTAATATATATCCTGTTACTCATTGTTATATCCACTCACACCTCTAACACATTCCCCCCCTCCTAAATTAGAAGGTTTCCACATACAAAATTAGTTCTTATCTTTCCCTATTCCAATTTAATTGATGTTACATTGAACACTCTACTTGTTAGCTTGAACGAAGTTTAAGTAGTTGAATCTTTGCTTAATTAGTCCAAAACAATGTCTAATCGATACATCCAAGATGATACTACGGCTACCTACCACAGGCTACCACTCAGATTGTACCCGATTCTCGCATCAACTTGTAGTACATTATACATATGACCAAAGAATGAATTGTTATTGTCTGAAATATGAATCGTTGGAAGCAAAACGACAAGAATGAAAAAGCTGGATACAGAAAGAATATGGGGGATAGGGATACATATATTCTCATCATAGTCACCAATCATCATGCAAACATGCCAATAATATTAATTTTCCACGCATATGTAGCTAGCTTAGACTCTATGAAGCAAGTACTACTATGAATAAGACAACCTTAATAAACTTACAAGAATGCAGCAAAAGGCAAGGAAAAGAAAAGTAATGGGAAGAATATCTTCCACAATACGAGATAGGATTTGGGTGTGTTGTTTTACGTTAGTGCTATTTTGCCGCAACATAAAATTATTCCACGCAACCGCCCATAATGCACACGCAATAAGGGCATAAGGCATAAACTATAAAGAATCGAAAAGCATACCTTAAAAGAAATAATAGAAATCATGCTGATTGCCAAAGAGCCAAAAAGGCAAAAGAACAGAAACAAATAAGAGGGAGTAGTGGAGACTGGGGAGTCCAGATTGCAGATGATGTTGCCTCCCTTGCACTTTAGTTGTAAAAACACATTAACAAAACAAAGCATTGTTTACTTTTTACTCAATAGTCTATGCATCAATGTATTGAGCTATATATATTAGGGGAGTCTTCATTAAAAATTATACCCAAACTGATCTACCCTAAGAAAAATCTTAAAAAATTCATATCTAAGTAGGGATCAATATCAGCATATGTTTGCTAGATGATTAGCGACACAATTAGATTTCGGATATATATATATGTATGGAAGTAATTGGCGTAAATCGTGTTAAGAATTATGGGATCTCAATATCTCATCAAAGATGAGTTGAAGCTTCCATGAGCATTGGTATATCTTGCAAAAATATTGATGAAGGTTACATTATTAATGAAATGACAATATGCGCACTAAAAAGATAGGAACATCATAGAAATGAAGTTTGACAATCAGTGGCAGATCTAGGATTTAGAGCTAGGGGTAGCGTAATTTCACGATTATATCTAACGCTAAAAAAAAAAATATCCACATTTTCATTAGGTCTTGATATATTACTATATTGTTTCCTCTTCATAAATTTGAAATATCTTTACACGCAACAAAATTACACAAAATTCACAAATCATCAACTCACTTAGTTTTTTCTTACTCGTATTATAGTTGAACATTTTAATACTAAAAAATCAAGCTAATAGCAAATCACAAATTCACACCATCACAAGTCGTCTATTATTATTCAAATATTCACACATCACATTAGAATTTCACTATGAAATCAAAAATCTATAATTATAAAAGCTAGAAAGTCAAAAAAAAATCATTTACCAAATTAAGATGTTTTTTTGGACTATTTGACAATAGTCATCAATGAAAATGGACAAATTATAAGCCAAATATGAATATCCTCCTATTTACCAAATTAAGATTTTTTTTGGGCGATTTGACAATAGTCATCAATGAAACTGGGACAAATTATCAGTTATGAAGCTTGACACGTTCCATATTCTTATGATAAAATTTATTCTCATTGTGAAGTTCAGCGCTCATTGCATATCAACTGTGGAGGATAAGAAACCAGAATTGGGAAAACTATCTTTCAACAAGATGATGAGTTTGAAGGTGCTGCTAAATTTATTCCAAGAAAACCATAGTGGGGGTACAGTATGTAGTGGAGAGTTTTGGAATACTAGATTTCTTTTCGCTAACTATATAGCAGAAAATGATTCCCTGCTGATAATGAACGACACAGAACAAGATTGTCATCAAGATAACAAGATTGAGGAACGACCAGTTTGTGACCGATTAAGCGGTCGCTAAGACCATTTGCGACCGTTCTTAGCGGTAGCTAAATTATTTGCGACCATTTAAGCGGTAGCTAACTAATTTTTTTTACTAAATATTTTAGGGGTAGCATGTGCTACCCCTTGTTACCAAGTGGCTCCGCCACTGTTGACAATGGATTTCTAAATTGTTTATAAAAAAAAGTAACAGTTTTTTGTGTTGCCTAATTAGAAATCAAATCTTTTACTTTATATTTCCATCAAATGATGGCAAAGTTTTTTTTTTTTTATTTGTTGTTGTTGGAGTCACTATTCTTGCTATTTCACTACAAAAAAAAAACTGGTCTTTAGCGACGAAACAAATCCGTCTCTAAATTGACCAAATTCGTAGCTATATGTGCTTAGTGACGGATTTACAGACGGAACCCATCCATTGTTAAAAACCTCGTCGCTAATTCGAGTTAGGGACGGATTAAAAATTTTCTGTCTCTAAATTTTAGAGACGGATTTTATGGATTTCCGTCCTTGATTTTAGAGATGGATTTTGGGAATCCGTATCTAAATTTAGAGACAGGATTTGGGAATCCGTCCCTGATTAAATTCACTGAAAATAAAAAAAGGAAATTAGCAACTAAAAATAGTTGCTAATTTCGTTGCAGGACATCAATTTTAGCTGATTAAATTTAATCACCTATTCTTAGTTGTTTGGTTCAACTAGGTCCAATCGCTGGTTCGGAATCTCACTCAGGTTAACCCGATCCATCTTTGCAGGGGTAATGAGTAATGGAATCCCTAGTCGCAAGAACCGCTGTTGGTAGGAATCGAACCTGTGACCTCCAAGTCACAAGAAGAAACTCCAACCAACTACACCAAGTACTACTTGTACACTTCTATGTGTGGAATTCATAATAATTAAAATAAATACTTCCTCTGTTTTTTTTACATGTGACACTTTCCTTAAATGGAATGGTGCAAAATACATGTGATACTTTTTTTTCTTTACCAAATTGGTAACTTTTGGCCTGTTAAATTACCAACTTACCCTTACTTATAACAATTAACTAAATGTAAACCTACTTAATTTAGCCTAATTATATACTAATCTAAATTAATTAACCCTCCTCTCTCCCCTCCACGCCAGCCCATGCCCCCACCCCTTCCCTCTCCCCTCCACGCCAGCCCAGCCCCCCCCCACCCTCCCTCTCCCCCTCCACTCCACTCCACCGCCGCATCCCTTCCCTCCACCCTCCCCCTCCCCCCCCCCTCCCCCGTCAATTTCCTCCTCCCCTTCCACCGCCGCTTCCCTCCCCTACCCCACCCCTTCCCGTCGATTTTCCCTCCCCCTCCCCGTCGTTTCCGCTCGGATCGTTGTTTTTAATGGTGCTCGGATCTGGAATTTTTGTTGGTGCTCGGATCGTCGTTTTTTAATGGTGTTCGAGATCCGGAATCTTCGTCGTAAACAACCATATCTCCAACAATGGCGTAGTCGACGACGAACCGGTAATCCGAAGAAGACGACATCGACGAAGAAGAAGAAAAAGATGATGAAGACGAAGAAGAATCTCCAAGCAATGGCGGAAACAAATGCCGGTTATAGTCGGTCGGTTCAAAGGGGATGGGTGGCGTGGGGGCTGGGGAAATCGACGGGGAAGGTGAGGGGCTGCGGCGGTGGAAGGGGAGGGTAAATCGACTGGGGAAGGGGCGGTGGGAGTGGAGGGAGAGTGGGGGGCTCATGGCGGGGGAAGGGGTTGGGTTGCTAGGGTGGGTGGGGGAGGGGTGGTCCTACTACCCTTAATCCCTATCATTACTTTTGCCTAATCCCCCCTCCAATTTTTTTCTAGGTAACCGTGTTTTTCAAAAGTGTCACATGTAAAAAAACGGAGGAAGTATTAGAAATGGATCTAGAAAATTTGTCTCCAAATTTAAAATCCGTCTCTAAATTAGAGACGGATTCCAAAATCCGTCTCTAAATTGCGTTATGAAACTATGGACTTGACTAAAATTAGAGACGGATTTTAAAATCCGTCCCTAAATTAGAGACGGGTTTTAATTAGAGACAGATTTTAAAAATCCGTCTCTAAATTACATCTAACTTTCTTTGAAAAAGTTTAGGAGAATTGCCCCAATACTTTAAGGACGGAATTTTAAAATTCGTCTCTAATTTAGGGACGGATTTTAAATTCCGTCTCTAAACTAAAGACGGATTTAAAAATTCCGTCTATTAATTAGAGACGGATTTAAAAATTCCGTCTCTAAATTAGATCTGACTTTCTTTGAAAAAGTTTAGGAGAAATTGTCTTAACACTTTAGAGATGGATTTTGGATTTTAAAATTCCGTCTCTAAATAAATTTTTCGTCTCTAAATTAGAAACGGATATAAATCCGTTTCTAAAATCCGTCGCTATATGAGCTTTTTTTTGTAGTGTTTGTTGCTAGATAGAATCATATTTTTGATTTGTTGTCATTCAAAAACAAACAAAGGCAACACATATTTGATTTGTTGACATATGCTACCTCTGTTCTTTTTCTATTGCAATCAACAATAGATTTGAGCACGGTTTTTAAGGAAATAAAAAAAAGGGTAATTAAGCATAAAGGTACCCTTTAATTTACTAGAATATATAGGAGAGAAAAATGGTCACTTAATAAAGTAAAAGTACCCCTTTAACAATAAAAAGTCGATTGGTGAATAATTAATGAGAGCTTTAGTAGGACAAAGTAAGGATACTAATGTCAACTAAAGTTGTTTTTTATGCCAAAAGTGGAATTATTGCAATGGATGTGAAACTATCCAAATTGGTAATTGTTGCAATAGAAAAAGAACAAGAGGAAGTATATTGGAAACAAGTCATACTATTTGTTGCTAGATGACTTGTAAGTGGACCCCCATATTTTTTTTCAAAATAATATGCTAACAACAACATTACGAATCTCATTTGAGAAACTTCTGATGAGGTCACCCATCCCAAGACTTGGCCGAATATCTTTAGTAATAAGTCTACTCAAATCATATGATCGAGGAGATGGAGATCTAATTAGTTATATCGGCCCAAGTAACTTATTTATGTTCTTCACCAAAATAAATCTAATTAGTTATATATATGAGGAGACCATATTTTAGGAAAAGATACCAACATTTTAAAAGAAATAAAAATGTCTACCCTAATGCCTCTCCTTGGTCGGCACCCCTAGTGAAGCAAAGAGATAGTATTCTTCTTCTTTGTTCTAGCAAACAAACTTTGGAATCTTGTTCTTTAATTAGTGGACCGAGTAGAGGAACTATACTGGAAATTCTTGATCTTCAAACTTACTAGCATAGCAAGGAAAATCACGCTACAAATTAAAGGATTGATTTCTAACTTACTGATTAGTATTATTAGTTTACACACGATATCTTGTTTAATTTGATATTAAAAAATAGTTTTCTAAAATCCCGCTAATAGCATCAAGTTAGGCATCAACCTCTATTGAAAAAGTCAACTTAGCTAAACACCTTCATTTGAGATCGAGTACACTAAACTCTATTACAAAATGTCGAGCACACTCACAAGTTTAAAATGATAGCAACCATTTCCTAGCTAGGCATCCAATGGACCCAACATTGTTCTCTAATTTGGATTTTTCAATACTTTTACCATATACCAATGACTTGTCATCCAGTCATCTCATTCGCATCTATTCCTTTGCTAGCTTAGCTTGTGTGAACAAGGGAGTATATAAAGTGGCGGAACAGATGTAACATGTTTAGCATATTGATTCGGAAACGCAGAAAAATTATTTGTCAATTCGCAAAATTTGGGACAACAACTGAACTGATGGAACACGAAAATTGAAATATCAAAAAAGTACCGACTTCGGCCTACAGCCCGTTTCCATCTCAATCGCATAATTTCTAGCCCTTCCTTTACTCGGTTTCGTGTTTCTCTTTATTTTAAATCTACTAAAAACTAACTAAAACTAACTCTATAAACTAAAATCCGTCAAATATCTGGTGCTTAATTGACTGCCAGAAATCACATTCTAATTGGCTAATGAAATTGTTTTATTTAATGAGTCTAATTTTTTTTTGTAACGAGATGGATTCCCTTAATGATGGATTCCCTTAATGCTATGTTTACCAGCTTAAATCGATGTGTTTACATGTCCGCTCCTTGATTTCCCCCTATTCCAAATAGAAAGAATAAAAAGAAATGGTACGAAGTATAGTTATAAGTTATTATTTTTATAAATGTGTGTCTGTGTGCGCGTGCGTGTATGTGTGCACTTGTGTGTGTGCGCGCATGCGTGAGTTGACCATATCTTTGCTCATAATATCATTACTAGTGTTTTATATATAAAGGTCTATAGGTGGTTATTATCACAAACAATAACCATGTTATTGGTAACTAAAAATGGTTAAATTTGCGATCCGATCTACTACTTGATTAGCTTCGGTAATTGTGAAGGATTTCCCGACTTTCGAACCTCTAAAAGAGCATGAGGCTATGTATGTTTGATAATGATATCCAGCTTCAACAGGGAAAATAGGTGCATGACTTAATAACTGATGCATTTGCGTCACAAAATATCATGCCAACCGCCGCAACGTTTGGAATTACTGAACCATCAAAATTCAACTTTATGAAGTTTGTGTTTGGGAGCTCTCATGCAATCGTAATAAATTGTAACGATCATTTTGAATTGAGTTTAATTGGAGATCAATTGGAGTACTTGTACATACATTAGCCGTCTCTAGACAATTTCCATATGATCCACAGGAGAAAGACAATAGTATTAGAAAATGTAGCGCGTTGGGGTTTTCCTTGTGGTTATAATATCTGACTCATTGAAGATGCACTTCCATCCAATAATTCATATGGGAGAGATTCCATAAATTTATGATCCCTTCGCAACCATAGAATTGGCATTTCGCCAATTCCAACTGATTTTGATACAACGGGAAGATGTTAATTAAAGCGAATTATACTTTTGTTTAGCGTGTCTTGGACTGAAAGACTATTTTAGCATATGTTTGGTAGAAAGATTAACAGTTTAGAGGGAATATCAAGTTTTCAAATCCAGTGATGAGCCCATGATGACTTATCTGGTTGAATCTTGCTCATTAGCCAGGCTGCAAACTTGACTAACAAAAGGCCTCAGGATATGAGCCCTATTATATTATTAATGGATGGTTGTACAAATCATTGTACTCGTTTTTGTACGTATTAAATTATTAATTCTAATCAATCCAGGTTATTAATACTAATGTTGTTTACCAAATCCTTGATACTCTACTTCACTTTTTTTTTAAGTATTCTTTGACTGACCTCCTACACATGCATCAACGGTTGTTTATTGTAAAAATCGTTGAATAAATATTGGAGATCTCTAAGGTAATTTTTTTTTATTAATGTTCGCTTCTTTCTTTTTTGGGAAAGAATTTTTTCCAAGTTGAAGAAAGGAAATCCAAGTTATTTCCTAACTATTTGGAAAAAATTGATGCGAATATTCTCCACTATAATCGTTTTGATCAAAATAATACACTTTTAAGATTAATTAAGTAAAATTTTTTTATTTTTTTTTTAAGCCTTTCATACCCCTTCTTCATCAATTAGGGACGGCCATGGATGATTTCATCCATGGTAAGCCCCTTTTTCCCTTTTATTTTCAATTTTTAGTTCATTTATTTCTTATTTTGTTGAATAAATTAGTCTCTCTTTATGAGATCTTTTCAAACCCTGTTATGGGGATTTTAGTCTCTATTGTGGAGATCTCCTTCTCTCCAATGGGAGTTGTGAGTATGTTTTTTTTTGTCTTTAGGTATGAGAAATTGTTCTCATTAGTTGAAGTTCGAGATTCAACATGAAGGTATTGGAATCTCAGATGCGGTCAACACGGCTCAATCAAGAATGCTCTTCCCAAACTATGTCGGAATGATAGACTTCCTTATCAATAGCTGTTTGATTTAGCAAATACAAGGGGCTGCGCTGTATTGCTCGATCTGGTTCATTGTAGTTTTTTCGAAGACAAATTTGATTTAACCTTGTTTGATTGTATCTTGTTTTTCCTTAATACCTATTGTAGATGTCGTTTGGCCTTCAGTTAATGAAATTTCTCTTTCAAAAAAAAAATTAATTTATTTTTAAATTGGTTTACTTAATTGTTGGAAATGTTGGATAACCAATTTTGTGCAAATAACGGTTAAAAATTAATAACTACTTTATGATAATATGTAATTATAAACTACAAACAATTAAATTTATTCTCAAATTATATATACGAAGTAGAATTATATATTTTACTTGATTTATCACATATTCAATATAATGTTACTTGCAATGGCTTGAGGCATCACCCTGAATAATAGACTAGTTAGTCTCCTTATAAAATTGTGTAATTTATCAAAAAAAGTTTTTTATGAGGTTTTGAACCCACAACAACTTACTTAGAATGTGCTTGTCAAACTATCAAGTTATAACATTCAATTTGTAATAAAATCCCAAGATTGAGGGCATGTTCTTTTCGCTTTATATGTTTAGAACTTTTTTGAATTTTTCTGTATAACTTGCTTTATACTAAAAGTTAATATGAAAACAGTGAAAACCTATGCAAGGGAGATAGGACTTAGGAGAGCATGAAGTCAGCAACGGAGTAAGTCAACTCATCGTCCCAACTCCCAATCCAAACAACAAACAATTGGATATGTGAATATTATCCTACAATTAGCAGATAAGGCTAGCAATCTAATTTAATTATCCTTCGTCGGCGAACAATCGAGAGAAAGACAAGGCACAACCAAAGAAGTAAATGATCGATCAAAGATACAAATCAATAATAGATGTCTTGAACTAACTCTTGAATTTAACACAAGCAAATAACTAGGCTCGGGCCCAACAACTAGTTTTTATTTATAAAAAAGAGGGATGTATTATAAAATTGTGTCGGACAAATTTTTTTTTTTTTTAGGGCAGCAATCTACTTCCTTTTTTGTATGTTTGTCTAAATTGTTTTAGCCTCCTCATTTTCCAAGTGAGAGCATATGGAAAGAGTATCACTCTCACTGATGACCTCTCTCAACAGTTATCAACGTACGACTAGTGGAGATGCTTATTCTTGACCATTTCAGCTAATGTGGATATATTTGTCTTCTACTCTTTTATAAAAGTAGAACATAGAAGACCAAGACCTGGTCAGCCCATCCGAAACATAGACTTTTGTTCTCTTTCATTTTCTCTGTCTTTTGAAGATTAGGGGTACTAAACGCTCTTATCTCTTGATTGATTGGACAATAAACGAGTTTTTTTGGGCGTTCATATCAGCTCTTTTCTCTTGCTTGATATTTCGATATTGGAGACAAAATATCATAAAAAGTAATACTTTCTCCCATCCAAAATAAATGAAACACTTATCATTTTAAAGCGTTTCAAAATAAATTAAACGTGACTCTATTTGTCATTTGGTACTTACTTCTCTCTATCTCTCTCTTCATCACACGAGTCCCTTTTTTTCTCTCTCTATCTCTTTCTTCATCACATGGATCCCTTTTTTTCTCTCTCTATCTCTCTCTTCATCACATGGATCCCTTTTTTTTTCTCTCTCTTCTCCTAAATCCTCATGCCAAGGCCCTACGTGTCGTTTAAAACAGAACGAAGGAAGTACTTTTATTTCATAAGATAAAGAACAATTTCGTAAAGAAAAAAAAATTCAGCATATGATATATACAATATATATAAAAGAAAAAAAAATCTAACTGAAACAAACATTATTCTTCTCCTAGAATATTATATTTGATGAATAAAATCGTCCTTCTTATATGAGGACACTGAATCAGCCATGCGAGTTTGGTGCTCAAGCTATCTCTCTCATTAGCTTTTGGTCTTAAATTGTTCTTTTATTTCGTGAAGGCTAGTTTTTGGTCTCAGATCATTCTTTGGAATAACTTGTGGGCTGGCGAGTTCGGCTAATTACTCTTCCCCTTCTTTATTCTTTTCATTCATTAAAAGAGTAATCTTTCGTTTAATTAATTCTATGTCCAATTCTCACTAAATTTTTCTGTAAAATGCACTTCTAATCATTATTACAATAAGATTTTATTATTAGCATACTTAATTTTTGTGGTGAAGTAATATCTTTGTTAGGTTCAATATATATCTAGAATTTGTCTAAACTTAAAATTTTGAATTCGCCGCCTTTAATATTTTGTTATAGCTTTTGTACTTTAGGTCCCAAGCAAGTAGAAACTCAAAGTCTCAAAATAAAATTGCATGAAGTTAAACTGGAAACACGGTGAATTGTAATGCAAAGGTGACGTAACATGTGGCGCTTATCCTTGTCTTTTTGTTTGCTTCGAAGACTTGTAAGTTGTAAGTAGCTAAGCAAAATATGGGTGTCTTTCTGAAGTGTAAGCAAATCCAAAGAAGACTTGTTGGAGACAGTTTTCCAATCATATCGGACTGCGAAATCGCTAAAAGGTGATCAACGAACATATCTTGGCATTTGAATTCATACCTGGAAACAGGTTCTATACGCGTATACATAAAGCGTAACAAGTTCTAAAGAAGGAAAATCCGATATGGCAATTTGAAGCGTTTAAATACTAGCTACTATAAGCCAATATGGCAATAGAAAAGCGTTGATTTACGTTTTTTTTTTTCTTTACTATTGAATAAAGGAAATCAAAAATAATAGTATTATCATAAGGCTAGGAGTTATGTCTAAATAGCTAGATACTTACAAATAGTATTTAAAAATATTTTAATAATTAAGTATAAGTGATGAAATTGCATATCCATGTAATAAAGGGAATTGAATTTTTTTTTGGAGTTTGTGTTTGTAATTAATTTTGTATTATGAAAATTTTTATTTAAGTTTGAATATGAGTTGTCTGTGTAATGAGAATGCCGTGTTTTTTTTATTGTCTGTGGTATTAATTTTTGGTAAGTTATTGATTATGAATTTTTTTTAGTTGATTGGGTGTGAATTTAATTTGAATGAATCTTTTATTGAAAAGTTTATGTGATTAACCGTGATATGAGTTGATTGAGTTTAATAGAGATTTGATTAAAAAAATTTTTGGCAAGTTTATGCGTGTATGGTTTTTGATTTACTATTGAAATGTGTAGTTGGATTGTAATATTTATGTTGTGGAGGGTGAATATGTAAATTAATAGGTCAGCACCATCCTCCTGCTTAGAGATAAAAGAGTTGATTTACTTTTTTTTTTCTTTACTATTGAATTTTTGTCATTAGTATATCAGAAGGCTAGGAGTTATGTCTAAAGAGATAGTATAATTGTGACCCATATTTGTAATAATTTATCATTTAAGGTACTTCATAACAAAATATGTTTAGGGTTGCATGTGAATCATTTTTTTTTGTAGTGTGTTTCAATTATTCCTACCCTCGTTAGCAAGAAGCCACACTCTCGTAGTATTTTGTTGGAAATTTGCAAAAGAATAACTTCAGTATAGTGAAATATTCCCTCCATTTTCTAAGATCTTCCGACTTTCTATTTGATTTCTTTTTTAAAAGGTTGCCATACTTTGCATGTAGTCTCACGGCACTTTCTCTCTCATATTTTAATAAACAAAAAGGACCCATTGTCACACCCGCTCTTCTCCTTGCCTTGGTATTCGTTAAGATCTTTATTTAAGGAGACTATGAGAGCAATGCCTAAGTTTAAGAAAATTCGTAATTAAAATTCCAAAATTTGGTGGACTTACAAGTTTCCAATTCTTAACAAAAATAAAAGTATAATTTAGTAAAAATCAGTTTAACAAGATATAACAAATGTAGGCAAAAAAAACATATTAAGTTCAACAAAAATATCTAAATTTAATTAAGAGAATTTTATTTAAAGCGTGAAACTATTTAACTTAAGAAAAATTTCATTTTGGGGACTCGTATTTTGAGTACTTCATCTTTATTAACTTTACTTTATTGACTAAACATTGACATCGTTAAAAATTCCAACAAAATATAGACTTACAATTTGGGGAAAGGCAAATTAAAAAATACTATTGTTGTAAAGTGTAGGAATTAAAATAATGAGATATGTTATAGAAAAAAAAACATATATAACCAACTTGTTAACAAATTTTATTCGTTGTGGTATTACATGATTTTCTTAAAAGATAACATGAGGCCTGAGCAAATGCGATATAAGAAATATTTTTTTTAAGCACTATATAATAGTTTTACTTTTTTGAAAATAACTATCTAATACAATTTTTTTTTTCAAAATGACTACAAATTATCAACAAATCTATCAGTGGACCCCAAATGAAGAATTATCCCCAAATTCCAAATTTATGAAACCTTGATTTGCAAAATTTTTGACCTTTAATTCCAAATTTTCCCACCAAATTGATGAACAATTAACCCAATTCATAACACATGCATAAGTACACCCACTTTTCCCATTTTTAAAAACCCTAATTTACAAGATTTTCAAAAACATGATCCGAAATCTCAAGTTTTATAAATTTTTGTAGAGAGATGCAATTACTTGTTGCTAAATGCACAATTCAAACACTATTTTGATTTGATGCGACAAATTAGGGAGATGGATGATTTAAGAACATAAGCTACGAAATGGCGTGAGGAAAAGGATGTGAGGCCTATAACAAAATTCATTAACGATTTCCATCATTTGGCCGGCAGTGCAATTCAAAGAGTAGTTGTTTTATTCGGTAGTTGTTTTCTTTTAAGAGTGAAAATTAATAGGTAGTGTTTCACAATTTCTCTATAGGAAGATATGAACTCATATAATTAATAGGAAATTTTCACAACAAAATTATAAAAGACAGAAAAATACAAAGTTGGGGCATAAATTTTTTTTTTTTTTTTTTAAATTTAGAAGTAGGACAAATAGAAAATTGGTAGCTATAATAGCTGTTATTGGGCAGCATTCCTCCTATGATCCAATCTATTAGTTGTAACCCGTGAGGCCGTGACCAAGTTGATTTCAATGAAGTTCGACAAAATCGTGGACAAATTAGTATTTTCTTGAGGGTTAGGTTTCACTTTTTAGGAGATTGCTAGTGTTAGTGGAGAAGTAGGTTAGACAATGTCTTTTTAGGGGGTTGAGACTTGAGATGAGAAATTGGTTGAACAGTGGCTGCATGATCCTCCTTGTGTTGCTGAGGAGAAAGCAAATTATATGAACAAAGTACATAGATAAATTAGATTATCAAAACAAGTTTATTTTTTAACTATATTAAGATTAAATTATAGGTCGGGTAATTAACTTATATATATATATATATATATATATATATATATATATATATATATATATATATATATATATATACTTTATAAGGTTGTGTACTTGTATAATAACTAATGAGTTATAATCAGCATAAGTAAGAAGCACTCGTATCTAGCTAATTAACAAGTTATAGGAAAAATGACAACATATAAATTTATAGATCATCCCTCGTTACTTTTATAACTATGGAAAAAAGGTAAAAGAGACAAACAATTTATATATCACTAAGAAATAAAATATCGAGAATTATAATCTTTGTTTTTAGTACATGATTTTGAAAAATATACTAAAAGCATCGAACAAAGACGAGATAGAGAAGAAGAATATTTGGTAATGAGATCAATAACTTTTATCAAATTATGGTTTGTGAAAGCAATATTTGTAAATTTTTCTTGTCAAGATTTGTTGACTATGAGTATTAGTTTCCATGATTTCTATATTGTACTTGTAAATATGAATTTATACCCTATTGAAGCTAATATCACGAAGCCTCAAAATAAAAAATAGCTAATATCATGAACTACATGTAATAAATGTGTACTTAATTTACAAATATAACATATTATCAAAATATCGAAGATCTAATAATAAATACAAATTATTTCATTAGTTGGTCTAACCCAATCAGACCTTTAACGAATAGACACGTGTTAAAAAAAAAATCTAAGCTGCAAAAAAAATAAGATAAAAGTTATAAAAATTTGTTGACTATGGGTATCAGTTTCCATGATTTCTATTATTGTACTTGTAAATATGAATTTTTACGTTTTTAAAGCTAATATCATGAACCATGTGATAAATGTATACTTAATTTACAAATATAACATATTATCAAAATATTGAAGATCTAACAATAAACACGAATTATTTTATTAATTGGTCTAACCCAATCAGATTACTAACAAATAGATGCGAGTTAAAAAAAAATTAAGCTACAAAAAAAATAAGATAAATAAAATGTTAATACAAACAAATAAGGTAAAAGCTGAAAGAGCTGCATTCAAAAGTACTTATCTAGCTTGATTGGTATAATTGGTCGGGGAATCACCTGTTAAGTTTAAGGTCACAAGGTCAGATATTTCCAACCGCAGTACTTGAGGGTAGGGATTCCACTTACCTTATCTTCCTACTCTCAAATGTCAGGCCTACAAATACTAGAGACCAAAACACCATACTCGTTGAGTTCTAGACAAAACTCTTCTCCTTACTATTAAAAAAAACATTCAAAAACTTAAAATGAGTATAAAAAATACATTATAAATTCGATATGAACCAACTTAGGGTCCATTCTATCCTCCTTAAAAACGATAAACTTCATAATTGAAAATATTTAATCAAATCTAAATATAAAGTAATCACATAAATTATTACAAAATCACCTCATTTTTGCTTGTCAATCAAGCAAATTCAGGATATTACTACAATAGAATTACAATTAGCAAAAAGCAAGAAAACCAGCTGTCCGCAATACTCAACGCTTACTCGTCCATCCAGAAGATTTAACCAAAAAAACTCCAATTTCACAAGCAACACAAAATCAAAAAAAATAGACAAAAAATATTTCCAACTCCAATTTGACAAGCAACACAAAATCATTTCCCCCGTTTCCTCAAACAGAGGAAAACGGGGAAAAAAATTATACCCTTTTAACAAAAACATTAAAAAATCAAAATTTTTTTTTTCTTGTTTTTAAATTTTTTTGGGTGTTCATATATTTGTCTCAGAAGTCTCTCTCCTCCTTCAAAGTCTCCCTTTTGACCACCATAATCAATCAGCAACACCACCCCCCACCACCTACAAACCCTCTTTCTTCCCTTCTTCCTCCTTCTTTCCTACCCTCATTCTCTCTCCTCCCCCAACTTTTTATATATATATATATATAATTAACTTCAAAATTTTACCCAATTTCTAATTTGAGGATTTCTCATTTGATTCAACAAATCAATATCTTAAAAATAAAAGAAAAAGATGGGTTCTTGTTTATCAACAAAAGTAAATGGATCAAACAGCAATTCCACCAGCAATAAGACTGCCGCAGCAACAATGACGGTGAAGAATCAAAGAAAAGAACCCACAAAATCCGTCGCAAATACAGCGCCTAAAAGCGACGGTTCTCATCAGAAACAAACGCAGAGGAGGAGTGAAACAGAGGGGGTCCCACCAAAACAGAGGAATAATAATAATAATAATAATAATAATGTGCCGGTTGTTAAAGTTAGAGAGAAGATGAGTTCGAGGCGTCATGGAAGCATTCCTTGTGGTAAAAGAACAGATTTTGGATATGATAAAGATTTTGATAAAAAATATACAATTGGAAAATTATTGGGGCATGGTCAATTTGGTTATACTTATGTTGCTACTGATAAATTTAATTCTGATCGTGTTGCTGTTAAGAAGATTGATAAGAGTAAGGTACTGATTTCTTTTTTTCTCACTTTTTTTTTTTAATATTTGATTCTTTTTTTTTTTTTTTTGGGAGGGGTGGGGGTATCTGGTTGTAAGACAAAATGTGAATATGTAATATGGGTTTATCTTCTTATGGAAAAACTTTGAGTGGGTAATTGTTCTTTTTAAAAAAAAAATTGGGTTTGATTGGTTTTGTAAGAAAAAATTGGGTTTGATTGGTTCATATATGATGAATCTTCGAAGATTCTTGTCTTTTTGTTTGTTGAGGGATTTAGATTTTAGAAGGTAAAGGTTAAAATAGGAAATATCTAAGCTATAGTTGCTTACTGAATTTCTTTCTGAACAATATTTGGTACTTTTTTGTTTTTGTTGTCTCAACTCTCAATTTAATGTTTGCCTGGAAATATGCCCTTTTTGTTTTTTTTTTTTTTTTTAAGTTTGGTGGTTGGGTTATCAGTTTATCACTTGTTAGTTGATTTTCAGCAAATATACAGTAGCTTAATTGATGTTATGCTTGTATTGCTGTATGGTGCATTTGTACAAGGAATCAGTTGCTCGTTTAATGTTTAATTGAGCATTGATAGAGATTCTTGATTAGCATTTCGCAGCTTAGCCAGCGTAGTGTTGCCAGTTTCAGCTGCGGCTTTTAGAATCGACTTGTATATTTTCTTTCATGTTGTGGGTTGGTGGATGTCCTTCCTAATGGACCAACATATTGATGTGTTGTTCGTAAAACAAAATTATGGTTTTGTTTACAGATGGTTCTTCCGATTGCCGTGGAGGATGTTAAGCGAGAAGTCAAGATATTGAAAGCCCTTGCAGGCCATGAGAATGTAGTTCAGTTCCATAATGCATTTGAGGATGAAAATTATGTCTACATAGTTATGGAGTAAGTTTTAAACCAAGCTAATGTGATAGTACTTTTCTAAAAGCTTATCTTGATAGGACCAGGTTGTTCTCAGTTACAGCTTCTGATATTGTCATGAAAATGCAATATCTCTCCTTCATATTTGCTTGTTTAGTTGTTCTAATGAAACATGTCTCTCCCCCCTCTTTGTTGACCAACCTTCTCATCATGAGTAATTCAATGTTTTCCCGCTTTGTTGACCAACCTTCTCATCATGACGTAATTCTAATGTTATCACTTGTCAACAGGTTGTGTGAAGGTGGAGAATTGCTGGATCGTATACTAGCCAAGTAAGCAACTCTGTGTCCTTCTGTCTTACCATCTTTGTATACTAGCCTTAATGTGATTTATCTTGTTGGTTGTGTAAATGTTCTAATGTTAATTGCTTATGTTACTTGATACAGAAAGGATAGCCGATACACAGAAAAAGATGCAGCAGTGGTGGTACGTCAGATGCTGAAAGTTGCTGCTCAGTGTCATTTACATGGTTTGGTTCACCGAGATATGAAGCCTGAGGTAGATTTTCCTTTATAGATATGAACCTAAAACCTAATTTGATGGAACTTTTACTGGTATATATGTTTAATTCCAATTTGTTTCTTGTTCATAGAATTTTCTTTTCAAGTCACCTAAAGAGGATTCGTCTTTAAAGGCCACAGACTTTGGTCTATCAGATTTTATTAAACCTGGTGAGTAGACAAACCTACATCAATTTTGTATACTGAAGTTTCTTCGTATGTTCCTTTTATGAACTGTAATAGGCTAATAGCCAGTATATTGCCGAATTTTGTTATGACTACTTTTTCTGCTGTCACCTGTCAGTGGACAGTGGACACCGTTCTTGTTCTGCCCGACTTTGATATGATTTGCAGCAAGATCCCTGCTCTGTTGGGCTAATTTTTTTCTATTTGCAGGGAGGAAATTCACAGATATTGTTGGGAGTGCCTACTATGTTGCTCCAGAAGTATTGAAACGAAAATCAGGCCCAGAATCTGATGTTTGGAGTATTGGTGTCATAACCTATATATTGCTTTGTGGGAGACGCCCATTTTGGGATAAAACTGAAGATGGTATTTTCAAGGAGGTAAGTAAGATGTGTATCCTCTTAGTTTATTCGCTTGCTTTTCTATATGCATATACTAGCTAGTTTACTCAAAATAGGAGTTGAGGAGAAGAGTAATATGGAAATCCCAACTGTCCTCTTCCCTCCCCAAGAGAATTTAAAGTTATCTTACTTCAAACATCTTTTTAACAACTTTACCGTTTTTGTATTTATAAATCTGAGGTTTGCGAGTAAAGGGATTATATAATCTGATACAGTGCTGAAGAAATTAGAATTCATCCAGTACTTGGATATCTGTTACATGTACCAGAGGACTTTACATTAAATCCATTTTTAATCCCAACTGTTCATGTATATCTATTTCTCTTGCACTCAATAAACAAATTTTTGCATTTCAGGTTTTACGTAACAAGCCTGATTTTCGGCGTAAGCCATGGCCTACTATAAGCAATGGTGCCAAGGATTTTGTGAAAAAACTACTGGTGAAGGATCCTCGTACTCGACTTACTGCTGCTCAGGCACTCTGTATGTATCTGGTCTTAAATTGACTATATAGATTTGTTTGCCCTGGAATGATTTTGTCTATACATAAGCTGTTCAATTCCCCTCTTAATATAAAATCTGTCATTTTTTAATTGAATTTTTCCCGTCTTTCCCTTTTTCCCCCTTAGCACACCCATGGGTCAGAGAAGGTGGAAATGCGTTGGATATTCCGATAGACATATCAGTTCTTCGCAACATGCGCCAATTTGTCAAGTACAGCCGAATGAAGCAATTTGCCTTGAGGGTAAGCATATTCTCAGTTAAGTTATAGAATGTAGGAATTATGGTTATTTCCTTTCCATTTTTCTTCGTATTAACCTCTTTGAATTGTGTCACCCCCTAGGCACTGGCAAGTACACTCAATGAAGAAGAGTTGGCTGATCTGCGAGATCAGTTTGACGCTATTGACATTGATAAAAGTGGAACCATTAGTCTTGAAGAGATGAGGCAGGTGTGTAATGGTTTGCTGTTGATTTAGGATTCAGAGTTGATCATGTTTGATAGCCCTTTTTGTTTCCCTTTTGGATAGATGGATCATTTTAATGAAATTGAGCTTTTGCAGGCACTTGCTAAGGATCTGCCATGGAAGCTAAAAGATTCCCGTGTTACAGAGATTGTTGAAGCGGTAGGTATTTGTTTTATGTTTCCCATATTCCAATTTCTCTGTTGATTACTTCTATTTCGTTGTTGTTTGGGTGTTCTGATTGTGTTGTGTGTGATTTCTTTTTGGCAGATCGACAGCAACACTGATGGGCTAGTTGATTTTACCGAGTTTGTCGCAGCAACTCTACATGTACATCAAATGCAAGAGCATGACAATGAGAAGTGGCAACAACTGTCACAAGCAGCCTTTGAAAAGTTTGATGTGGATAAAGATGGATTTATAACACCTGAGGAACTGAAACTGGTAAGTTTAGCTGGCATTAAGATTTGATCTTGAACACTTAAATCTCAGATCTAGTAGATCTGTCAATAATAGTGTTTTAACATTATTAGCATGTGATTTCACTTGAATTTATGACTCTGTATTACTACTATTCTACAACAGTCATTGTCTTCCTTGAGTGGGCCCCTGTCCTTGGGGAGTCTCAAGTGGGATTTCACACTCTTTGAGTCTTTTGATATACCTAGAGGCTAGAACTACTATCAAATACACAAGTCACTTTTTTATTAGTATTTTTGTTCGAAAGCACGATCTTGAAAGGCCAACCCAGATGATGTATCTACAAATTGTCGTGAATAGTTTTACATACATAAGAGTGATAAATCACTTTCCGGGATTGGAGAACAAGTCTGATCTCGATGGTATCTGATACACAAGGAGTAAATCGGGGGAATAGGGGTTTTATGGTTTATAGAGGTGCTTATGGATTGAAAATACCTGAGCTTGGAGCAAATGATATATCCTGGAGAGCGGGCAAGAGTTCCTCTCCGACAAGTTACATATTTGATGTCCTGGAATCTCTTCTGAATCATGATATCTGAGGAATATCTACCCATTAACTACTCTGTTCCAATGAGCTTATCCAGAATAGCTTAATTGCTGCTAGCATATGCTTGTTTCTAGTTAGAAAATGATGAAGAAGTGAGGAAAAGGAATATGATTCACGCTTTCATGTTTAAGTAGTCTTTGTTTTTCATACATCTATTCTTTTCTAACATTTCTTCTTTTTTTCCAGCATACTGGATTGAAGGGATCAGTGGATCCACTTTTAGAGGAGGCTGACATTGACAAAGATGGGAAAATAAGCCTTGCAGAATTTCGAAGGCTTTTGAGATCTGCAAGCCTAAGTTCACGGAAAATTGCGAGCCCAACATGTCGAAAGAACTCAAGGAAGCTATGACGGAATGCAGCTCAAAAAAGCAGGCATAACAATTGAATTTGTGGGGTTATGAGCTTGGCATCTCCTTGTTCACATCGGAAAGGAAGAGTGGAGGGAATTAGCAGCGGGACGAAGTCGTAGAACCTTTAAAATCCGCTGCTCGTGTTAATTTGTTAGGGCCGGGGGAAGCGGGAAGAAAAGGGGGAAAAGAATGTAGAGGATTTTGTTATACTTGATAGGGGGTGTTTGATGTTGATCAATGGTGATCTGCTCAAAAGGTTGGTTCCCCTGGGGAAGGCCAAATTTGGTGTATATCCCCTTTTTTTCTGGTGGGTTCATCCTGGGTCTTTGTTTTTGGAGTTTAATCCTACAAAGGGATTGGACTAAATCTTTTGGAGATTGTAATGTGGGGATGTAAAACTTTTACCTTATCGTATATATGTCAAAAATTATAGAGCAAAATAAAATGGAATACTCTGGTTTTACACTCTGCATTACAGCATTGTTCAAGACAAGGTTCAAACACACTTGAGCTTGAGTACTAGGAAGACAGCTGCGGTAATTTCTCGTGAGTCATGACCAACCACCACACTAATCTCCAATATCCAACCACCACATTAACCTCCAATATCCACCGTAACCATCAACTCTAATTATATCAAGCCACCTCCCACTACTATAAAACCACCATGATAAGTTGATAAACAAATCCACTTTTTAGCTTTACTGCCATAACCACCTTTCTGCCCCTAACCACGCTACTGCAATATTACATTTTTGGATCTAATCTCTGGCGCACAAAATTTGGAGAGGAAAGACAGAGACATCAGGCTGGTGCAGGAAGATTTATTTTACTTTTTTCTTTTTCTGTGATGCACTAGTATGTACCTACATCATTTCCTGTTCCAGTTGCATTTTGATTACTCCATGCAGAACAGCAGAAGTTTAGGTTACCCAAATGATAGCCAAGGAACAAAAAACCAGTCTCTTCAGAAAACACAGATGGTGTTTTCAGAGGATCTTCAAATTTATATACAATATTAACTTAAATAATACAACTGGAGAGTAACAATTGCATCACAACCCAGCTAGTGAAAAGACCATACTATTATTCACATTTACAGATGAAGTAACAACGAACAGTCGTTCAAGCCTTACCACAGCCACTGGATTGAGCGAAGTCAACACCTAAGTACCTAACCATTATAATGCATGTGTAACAGGACGTACATGTTTCCCATAATCAAAGTCACCATCTATTGCTCTCTATCCCTTGTTTGATACATGTAAATTTCCAGAAGCAAACTAACTAAAACATGAGACTACTATAAGGGATACAAAGGGATAAGCACAAATGCTTCACTTGCCAGATTTGGGAATGTGACTTACACTATTGCAAGAACTCTCTTGAGGTCCCTGACAGGAGGAAAATCTGCTTGAAGAGCCTCCATCTGTGGCACTTTTTTCCTTCCTTTGTGATTGCTTCCCCTTTCTATTGCCAGACAATGATTCCTGAAAGACATGAAAAGGTCCAGTCAAGCATGCACTTCCGAAACAGCTTAAATAGTAGAGCGAATATTACCCCAATACTTAACTGACCTTCTGTCGGCCAGAACCGGGTGTCTTCAGTTCCAGCTCAGTCGCTACATCACTGGAATCATCAGTTCTTTCAAGATGTCTCGCCTTTCCAACATCTGAAGCTTTGGTTCGAGAATCTGGTTTGCTCAATATATGAGAAGTGGATGCAGGCTGAATGGGCTGTTGTTCAACATGTGGATTTGGGGGTGTTGGGTATGGCATAAAAGCTGGATGGGGGCTAGGAATTGCACTAGCATTTTGGCTTCCAAAGAAAGGGTAAGGCTGAAGAGTTGGATGCATCGGAATTGGACCTGAAGACACTGCCACAGGAAGTGGATAAGAGTATGGTGGGGCCATAACGACGGAAGGTTCAACAGCACCCCAAGGGAATACAACCCTGAGTCTTTGCTGATACTGAGCATTGAGGTTCTCAATATCTGATCTTAGGGATGTCTTCTCTTCTCTAAGCTCGTTTTTCTCCTGGGTCAGCTGTTGCAAATCAACTCATGAGAAGTGCACTTGGATGATCTCAAAGGCTTTAAGTACAAAGAATGTCGCATTTATCACCTCATGTGATTCCTCTGAGAGAGCAGCACATTCAGCTTTGAGTTTGTTGACCTCGTCAGTCAAATCTCTTAATATTTGGATGGTATCCGTGAGAATAGTTGCCTTATCATTCTTAGGCCGATCTGGATCTGGTTTATGGAAGAAATTCTTTGTTAGCGATTCATATAGCTTACGAAACTAATGATTGTAATAATGTTAGGCTGCGATTAGTTATTCTACTAGCATATAGCAGGCACAAACTTGAAGGTGGCAAATGTGACAATATCTATTTAAAAACCAAAGGTGTTTCTGTACAACCATTTTTTGGTTTTGATTTTTGGGGTAGTTATGGAATGTGATTTAAGCATGTACATACACCTAGCCTCTAGACAAATTGTCAGATGGTATAGCTTTGCCGACTAGCTCGTACAACCTATAACAGCTACTCTAAACCCCAACCTTTATGAACACTATTTTTCATCTTTTGCAGACTTTTGACTTGCTAACTGCTACTTTAAAAGCTGTTACTGAACATGTCAACAACATAATCCACAGTAATTACACATGTCGCTCCAAGTCGTTCATAGTCCTTCAAAGGAACAAACAAGGCTATTGGCTATATAGAGCTGGTGTAAAGAAGGTACAACACATAGGAAAGATATATTGGTTAAACTAAACACTAATGATCACTTCCTCCTGAAAGTAAGCAACATTTGACTCTGTGATCAAATCTGATAAACTTCGACCACTAATTATCACTATGTCATCTTAATAAAACACAATGACTTGACTTATATTCTAGTGTACATCAACAAGAAAGAAAACTATCAATATGAAAAATGACACAATCTAGATTCTAGGCTATGACTACAAGCAAATTACATTAATGAGCAATAGAGTGTCTTTGGGAAAGGCATGCGTGATGAAACTAAGCAAATTTTCTTGCTAGACACAGCCTCCTAGAAGGAGAATTGTATGGTTACCATCAGCCATTTTTGTGAAACATTGGTACTGGTGCTCTGCCATGTAGTCTGAGTCTCTAACAAAAAGTACAAAAACTAGGGCTGAGTTCACTGCTAGTCCAAGAGTATATTATTTCTCCGAGTGCCAGGACTTTCTTCTGCGTTTTATCAATTCATTACGTGATTATATCCCCAATTAATATTTAGCACACATTTCATTTTGAATTCTCACTTCTGAACAATACTCAAGGAAGACAAAAAGCAGAATTTGAGACATGATTGCATTTCTGGCCAATTGGCCATCAGATCTCTCCTGTCCTCCTCTAATCACTAATCTCGAGTTATGAGTGGCTTCTAGTTCTGGATGGCTAACTATAGTACATTATTTAAGCATAACTAAGGTTTTAAGGTATGACTTGTAAGTGACCCTGGATAAACAATGAAAGTAGAAATACACTATGTTATTCTGACATGGTACTCGTCAGACACGGGTATGTGTCCAACTCCAAGCGTCTGACTCGACTATATTATGAAAATTTTCCATGATTTAGGCCCAAAATGAAGTCTCGAAGTGTCCAACGCATGTCCGAGTGTCGAGGATTCGACATGAGTACTCCAGGTGAAAAGAAGTGTCCAAGCCACATAGCAAATACATGATAGCATGTGGGCAACAATAAATGACATACAGCACACTTGACTTCAAGTTTGACAAAGTTATTAAGCATTATATTAGTTCCTTGTTGATGTTGAACATTGGCTTACCTCCAACTATCAAACCATGAAAGACTACAAAACACCAGTAAAGACTACCAGAGAGCAACAGTCAGAAGACTTCGTGAAGGTGTGGGCAAGCAAGGAAAAATAATTGGTTAGAGAACAGCAAAAAAACCAGAAAGGCAAGGTCTGACAATACAAAAATTTCCTTTACTATGTTGAGCCAGATAAATGTACTCAAGCACACTTTTTTGGGGATATAGAAATATATATATTCTGGAAAAAACATAAAGTCCAAGGGGTGCTTCAGATTCATTCTTGTGCCATCTGACAGTTGGACTCAATATGAAGGAAGGTCTGAGAGCTCTAATTGCGAAAAAAAAATCTGGCTATGCACTATGAAGTATGAGCTGGCTCGCTTGCGATAAAATAGATATCTCGACTTCAAAGTGTAGCAGTGTTTCTATATGGTTGGATCATAATGGTGGTGGGAAGGGGAGGGGAGAGAAGAAGTGGGCTACTTACTTCAAAAGCTTTTAACATCAGGAGGAATTGATTTATCTAATGAGAAAGACAAAAGGGATTCCCCAAGTCCCTTCCCTTTACCCATTGTATAACCAAACACGTGAAAAAGAATTCCCCAACCTTTCCACCCCACCGAATTCCTACATCCATCCACAATGAGATAGCTTTAGACATATCCCCGTCCTGATGATAAATCAATTTGAAGATAAGTGCACTGGAGGGGGGAGGGGTGGATCCTAAAAATGGAAGCGCATGCTGAGCTAGAGTAGATTCTGTGGAGAGTGATATATTTAGTCAGATTAACAAACAAGGAAACAATTAAGTTTATGCCATCCAGTATGCACTTCATAGTCATAACTCATAACTTCTTATTACATACCATGAACTTGTCATTTATTATTGGAAATCAATATGTTTTTCCAAACACACGCTAGTACCACAAACATGGGGTTTTGGAAGCCATCACCATATGTAGAAAGACAGAAGTGTGGAAAAAGAGATATATAGATTACCTATAGCATTTCCAAGCTCTAAAAAATGCTCGTTCAGCCGATCCCTCCTCAACTTTTCCCGATCTGCCTTCTGAACCTTCCGTACAGTGACGGGATCCTTCACTTCTTCCTCTGCCCTTTGTCTATGAAACAATAAGGCAAAAATAAAGAATGCAAAGCATTTCTTTTCTATGTTAATCTAAGGCTCCATTTGGTTGGATGAAAACACTTCTCTTGATATTATAGAACAGTAATTAAGAATTTCTCATTTTCCTCCACATAACCGGTAATATTTCTCGTATGGAAGAAAGGAAGTCATTTTGCTTCTAATTATTCAACTTATCCCAATTCCCACCTAAATAACATGTCCCTCCTCTCCTTCAAAGCTGGTTATGTTATGAAATTATATACTAAAGAACATGTATAAAGATACTTTATATTTAACAAATTATTAACCTTGTGAAAGATAACATTTGTGTATATAAGGCCTAAAAAGCTCACATTTCTAATCCTAGATAACCAAAAATATGACAATATAGCATATGTGATCATGCCAATATTTCAAACTATACTTTAAACCCATAGTTCTTCGTCACACACAGAAATTTCCCGCATAATACTCGATAGGTTCATTTAACTAAAAAAACCCAGATACAAAATGTGACCAAATCATCAAATATGCAAACTAACAAATAAAAGCACCAATCTTTAGCATACCCAGAAATCAAAAGTAAGAAATAAATTAGAGAGTAAGGGAAAACAAACCTTGAATCAAGCTGGGAACTTTGGGATCGAACAGAAGGTTGAAGGGAATTATTAAGTGATTGACAAACTTCATTACTTTTCCATTGATCCATATTTTTTTAGTGACAATTTCCCAAATCTTTTTGTCTCAAATTAAACCAAACTAGGGTTTTTAAAGTGGGTAAGATTCTGAATGTTTTTCTCCATTTTTACACAGAAAGATCTTAAGAAATTACTAAGAAAATAGTAGGAGAGAGAGATTAATTTTTATAAAGTATGATATCTTTGTTTGTGTTTATTCTTGTCTCTTCCTCCCTACATCAATCACATGGAAGATGGATCAACCGAAAACAAAAGAAAAAGGGATGGGCTTGTGCTTTCCACGAGTTAATAGGTTGAATTATTTACATAGGATTTTTGGTAAAGTTTTCTAGACTAGTTTTACCCAGAATAATAATTTTCTGGGTAATCTTTTATTTGTTTTTTGACTTAGTTTGTGCCCTGCACACGGTCTGCCCCTAAATAAATTGGTCCAAACTCCAAAGTATAAACAAAGTTCAATGTATAGTAATGTTTGAGGTCAAAATTAACAGACAATCCAGTGTTAAACAATTTGCTTAAGTCAGCACTTAGTAGGCAAAATGTTTGTTTTGGGTATGAACTGGGGATGGATTTATGCTTAAGTTTCCAAATGCGTAATAATTTACTTCATGGGATCTGATTATTTTGGCATTGCTAAAAATTTTAAATTAGACGTTGACCTCATGGAGTAGGTTGATAAGATCTCCTCCAATCATTTAGCGAAACCTTGACATAATTAGTGCAGGCAAGAATCCCGTAAAAAAAAAATAGTGTTGGGAAGAAACATAAAGGAGTGGTAGAGTAATGGAGATTGCGTCTAATATCTGATGGTTAAGGTCGTTTAATTGGGTGTACAAGTGATGTAAAATACATAGCACCTCATCTTAGATGTTCCTAAGATTTATACTTTCTTGAGTGTTTTGATCACATTGTTATAAATCATACTCTATTTTTTATTTTTGAGGGGTTTGTTCCTAACCCTGTACCTCAGGTGGAATTGTTTTTTATTCTTTACATGCATAAATTCTTTATTGTAGAGCCCGAGTATATTTTTGGATAACTTATAACCAATCAGCAATAAGTGAATTTGTTTTCCTTAACATTAAGTGCTTGTTGTGCCCTAGTTTTTGGGTGAATTTGACGTTGATGATAATGTTTGAGCTTTTTGAAAAGTGAGGACCATGTTCTAACTCATTATCTTATATTTTTATTAGTTAGAACCAATATCTTCATCAATTGGAGTTCGAAGCCAAGAAAGATAGAGTAGTTCCTTTGCACAAGTTGGTGAAGCTTAATAGTGATATGACATTTCATGAAAATCTAGGAGAAGCTTACAATGGAAGAATTTCTTGTACATCGTGGCTTTGTCAAGCCTTCACCATTGATCTTTGTTAAGCAATCTTTGTTCAAGTTAATCTCTTACCAACCCTTATAGGTCTACATGTGTGGCTGATGAACTAAATATACCAAGTATGTTGTTAGAGTTACTTTAGAGATCATCTGTGATACAAGCAAATATACCACCACATAAAATTGAGGTTAACAAGATCAAGAATATTGATTCAAATAAGTACAGATATATAATCAGTATATATACATTAGTTATTAAGTTAATGTTATTTAATTTAGTTTCCAATATGGACTTTTTTTATTCAACATCAATTCATGTTTAGTTTATATGAATCAGGCAAAGCTTGTAAAAGTAGGAGTCTAGGGGAGTAAACGAATGCGGCTCGACCCAAACCCGAAAAACAATATATGAGCTCGACTTGGAAATTTGCTAGCTCGAAATTATAAATCTCAAAAACATAAAATCAAGCTCGAACTTGAACTCGCGTTTAGCTCCAAGCTCAATCTATCCTTAGCTCACTCTCAACTCTAGAGCACTACTAATGAGTAAAAGTACATGGCTTTTTTTGGGAAATACATTACTTTTACATTTGAAAAATAACCATCACCTAAGACAAAATATAACGAAGAGTCTAAGATCCACCATAAAAAAAAAAAATACAACCAAATGTCTTAAAAGGATAAAAACAAGATATATTTTTTTTGAGTTTCTCACAAGCTTTTGGAGTCAAGTATCGATTTGCTCAACTCAACTCATTAGTTGTCGAATTGAGTTTTGACCGAGTCGATCTCAAATAACTCGCTAGTTGCCTTGCATAGAGGCTCGCAACATCTTAACTCGAACTCGATCTGAGTTTCGAGTCTTTTCGAGCTTAAATTTTCTAGTTCTTTTTACCTTAACCCTCAACTCGTGTTTAAAATTGATGTCATAATATTGTTCATAGTTAGGTTTAAACTACTTTCTTTGAATTTTCCACAAGTATTGTGCAAAATTTAACTACTTCATTTAAATTCTATAATATAGAAAAAATTTAACTTAAAATTTAAATATATTTTAACCATATTCACTAGCTTCTCGAGCTGAACTCCTCTCTGATAAGCTCTAGAAAATTCCGAGCCAAACTGTAATAGTTCGCGAGTCCGCTAAGCTCGTTGACACCCCCTAGTCTCGCTCTCGCATCATTTACCCCGTAAGTAGGGTGATGTTAGCCGCTTCCATTCAATTTCAGATGGAAAGATGGACTCTCGAAACCACCGCATAAGCTGCAGTTCATAAGGAGAGATTCGGCACTTGGGCACCTTTTTTCCCGCTTAAATCACCGTAGCGCCTCCACTTTTAAGGCGGGAAATTCCCATTTTTGCGGTAATGCTCTACTATGTTCGAGTGCACTCATCCTGTTCGACGAAATGCCTCAATGAGAAAGAAATTGTCTGAGATGTGAACTACATAAAATCCCTTCTTTTGTGAATTTGATCCCTAAAAATGTTGAAAATTGTTACCTACAACGTTAATGGCATCCGACAACGCATAGCCCAGTATGGTTCTCTCCTTAAATTACTCGATTCTCTCGATGCTGACATCATCTGCTTCCAGGTTTACCCACTACACTCATTCTCTTCTTTTGTGGGATTTGATTGTTATGTTTTTCTCCTTAAATTCAAGTAGTTGTTCTAATTTAATTTGAAGTTTTTGATATACAGGAGATAAAATCAACAAGACAGGAACTTACTGCAGATTTAATAATGGCTGAAGGTTATGAATCCTTCTTTTCTTGTACACGTACTTCTGGAAAAGGTCGCACTGGTTATTCAGGTATAATTTTTGTTCAATTTTCTTTGGTGGGTTTTTCTTTTTTTCTCAATATAATGATAGATTATGCTTAAAGTGGAAATGGGTATGCTTAATTTTCTGATTCCACATGTATGAAGTATGTTCCTTATGTATTAAGTGAAGTCAATAGCATCTCTGTCATCTCTTTTTTTTTTTTTCTTTCAACTGGAGTAATTTGAGTGAGCATTTGTAGGTGTTGCGACGTTTTGCCGTGTAAAATCAGCCTTTTCGAGTACTGAAGTGGCGTTGCCTGTGGCTGCAGAAGAAGGCTTCACTGGTCTTTTAGACTCTCCTTGTGGAAATGAATCTGGAAGTGGCAAACTCTTTTCAGATATGGATTGCCTTGAAGAGTTTGAAAAGGACGAGCTTTTGAAGATTGATAGTGAGGGACGCTGTATCATCACAGATCACGGTCATTTTGGTACCTAAACTAGGCAATTTTATATGAATGATGATACTTTGTACTGTAGTGCTTGAAGTTGTGCATTAAATCCATGATCTTGTACATTAACCACCTGCAAATAGTGTGCAGCTTATGTTTCAAGTCCCTAGTTTTACTTGAAATTTTCTGATTATTGTGAGATCTTATTGATGTTGTTACTTACAAAACTGTGTAAAATTGCTATATTGCGAAATTGCAGTTCTTTTTAATGTATATGGGCCTAGAGCGGATCCTGAAGATGTGGAGAGGATCCAATTTAAAGCCAACTTCTACAAAATTATGCAGGTATATGAGTTATGATATCTGATGTCCTGAAGCAATTTAAACTTCTCCATTGATCTCTCGTATTGCCAGGAACTTAGCTAGTAGGAATTGTTGTGAGTGTGCGTTTTTATGTATATATCTATCCATCTATTATGCGAATCTGTGTTCAGCGCTGTTTAATACTCTGTCTATCTCATAAAGTTGGTTACACTTTCAAAACGTAAAGAAATAAGGGAATATGCAACTTTTTCTTGTCTAATATAATAATTACTCATATACTATACAATACTTGTGCATGATTCCAATGCAATGTTGAATATATTTTTAGGCAGCAAAGAAAAATAATTTTTATGAACTTAATAGGAACAAAGTACTAATAACTAGAGTTTCAGTTTATTTTCTTAATTCTTCCCTGACGTCTTGTTGAGTTACTATTATGTCTGTGTTAAGGACCCCAGCTATTTTGTTTCGGAAGATTAATTGGAAATGGGAATAAGAACATCTATATGCTTGTAATCTTTAGTTTTTCATGCATCACATAATGAAAGTCAATAGTAGTTTTTCAAGAGTGGAAATGAAGATTTAGTTTGTAATCTTTGTGTTCTATTACTGATTAAGAAATTACAATTAACAATTTTCTTTTGCAATTATATAGACATGCTCTATATAGATATTTACTCCATATGCTTTGTGTTTGTGGGTGCTATGTGCCATGATTGTAAGGCCTAAGGACTAAGAAGCAGTTGAATTATATCATCTTGGAATTCCTACTTGCCCATTGTTTTACTGAAAAGCCTCTGTATGTAATATTATACTGGAGCGTAGCTATGAATTCTAATGAGTATATGTGAGAGTGAGACTAGTAATATGGCGTAAATTTATTGCTGCAATATTCTTGGACTTTTGAATTATAAACTCTTTTGTAGAAAAGATGGCAATTTCTTCAACAAGGAAAGAGGCGGATAATTGTAGTGGGTGATCTAAACATTGCCCCTTCTGCTGTAGATCGCTGTGAAGCTGGGCCAGACTTTGAGAAGAATGAGTGAGCCTCAGTCTTCTAATCGTTCAAATTATGTGGCTGGCATTTAAAGATCGCTTTTCAATCTCCTTTTCTTATATGTTCGTTCCTCCTAATTAGTGGAAACCAATTATACTTGAGCCTCTATAAGAGCATTGGTTTTGGCTTTTTGTAGGTTCCGGAGATGGTTTAGATCTCTATTGGTAAAGAATGGAGGTTCCTTTTTTGACCTTTTTAGAGAAAAACATCTAGAAAGGTTTGCAACAACAAGTTTGCATCAAGTTTTATTTTTCTGTACACATCATGATAAGTTAGTGGACTTTTTAGCTTTTTGACAATGTTTCTAGTTTTTTCCGTCCTTTTTCTCTGACTCATCTTCTTCCTGTGCAGGACAGATGCATATACATGCTGGCCAGTACATACAGGTGCTGAAGAGTTCAATTTCGGGAGCAGGATTGACCACATCCTTGCCTCTGGTGTGTGCTTACATCAGATGCATGACAATGATGATCATAACCTTGTTAATTGTCATGTTGAAGAGTGTGATATAATGACAGATTTCAGGAGGTGGAAACCTGGAGTCTCTTCAAGGTATAGAAGTGATGTACTGAAACTTAATAGAAAGTAGAGCATGCATGCATGCTGATAGTGCGATTTTTTTTTGGTAATTAGATGTTAACTGCACGAAGGATTGTAATAAGCATAAACAGGAATTGGAGTCCTTCCTCAATCCTCACAGTTGCTACCAAATAATTCTATACTATAATTATTCTGGCTACTATATATTGCATTTCTGTTTCTCCTCCATTTGCCTTGTCATTTTACAAAGAGAAATTTCCTGAGTTACCCTTGAGGTTTGGCATAATTATCAAAATACCCTTATTGAATTTTGAAGTTCATAAGATTAAGTTTCAAGGGTACCTTAGGGTATTAATGCATTTAAATTTCTGTCTATCGTAAGGGTACTTTGAGCAATGTGTCATATTTAGGGGTATTTCAGGGATTCTCAAAATGAGAGGGGTATATTGAGAATTATGCCAAACATGAGGGGTACCTCAGGAAATTTTCCTTTTACAAAATAAGATTCTTTTTCGAGATTGAGACTGGATACAGACATAATGGTATTGTTTGAGGCTTTACTTTGGGTGAAAGTTTAAGCAAGTCTAGTTCATAATAATGCTATGACTATTAATTGCCATTTATCTCGAGAAGGGCAATTCTTAGCTGGTATGGGATGGCTCAACATATGTATAATAGGCTCTATATAGCTAAGGCTTTCATGCTTTCAGACTTCAATCTTGTTTGAAAATTCAACCAAATGATATCAGTGCTTTGTTTTGGTTTTATCAACAGGTGGAAAGGAGGTAGAGCTACTAAACTGGAAGGTTCTGATCATGTTCCAGTGTTTGTTACTTTAAAAGGAATTTCTGATATCCAAACCCACAGTACACCACCTTTATCTGCGAGATATATGCCTGAGATTCGTGGGACACAACAAACTATTGGTATGTCACTTTTCCATAGTCATTTGATGATGCTTTGAACATTTTGGAAATGATCAACCATCATGCACATATCCAGATATACTGAGGTGTATGTCTGTCTTATCTATTGCATGCCATTGAAGCATGAAAATAATTATAGTGGTGGGAGGTGTTGATCTGGAATTAGCAAAAGAAGAAAGATCATAGAGAGCTAAGATACTATTCATGAACTGAAAATGTATTTGCATATATGAGGTGAATTTTGTGGCACCCTATAGTGTCTTGTTAGTATGGTTTGTCCTTCAAAATGTCTAAAGCTTGAATGTTGCGTATGTTTGCTTAGTTTCTGCTGCTTGTTCTCAATTAAGATTAAGTGAATTATGATAACCAATATGTGCCTGGCTTAAAAGTCAAACTAAATCTTCTCTACAGTCTACACTCTTAGTTCTTCTTCCAGTAAGAAGTGTCTTTTAAATCTTTAATCCACTTAATTTTACTTCTATGTACATAGTCAGAATTCTAGCCTGTACCAAAGAAGAGAGAAGAGAAGATATGAGGGAGGGTGGGGGGTGCTATGTCAATTTGATTAGCAATTATGGTGATCATAAATGCTAGCACTAGTGGTGTCAGATAAATATCAGGGTGGGCTTGAATAGGTGATGTGCAAGAAGGTCATGCTGCAAGTGTTGCTCAAGAGTTGTATAGAGAAGTCATGCTGCAAGTGTTGCTCAAGACTTGGGAATATGAATGATATTGCTTAGTATAAAAGGTTTTCCACTTCTGCTCTCTAGGGCTGGGCTGTCAGCTATGTTTTATGTTTTATGTTTTTACACTAAATATCTACTGGATCTATTCATCTATCTTTTTTTGTGATTCAGTTCTCCGTTTGTATGCAGTGTCAATTTTAATGAAAAGACAGATGACTGAAAGAGTTGATGTTGATATGTTGACAAGTCCAGCCATAAAGCAGGATATTGAGAATGTAGATTTAATAGGTGTAAAAGGAGCAGTCTTTTCTTGTGATGTATCAAACACTCACTTGGATATAAATGCCTGTGAAAATGACGCTGGTACTTCAAAAGACGTACAAGATGTCGCCACAGTAGGGAATCGACTAATTGGATCAGTACTAGATGTTCCAAAGAAGAAGAAAATGAAACAAAATCAACTTTCACTGACATCCTTTTTCTGTAAAGTTCCAAATGGTGGTGAGAATATGGAAAATTTTACGAAAGATGCATCAGATAACCAGGAAAGCACTTTTAATTCTCTTGATTACGCAAAGGAAACAACAGACACTGTCAAACAGGAAAGTGATTTTGATGAAGGTGCTACTTCTCAAGGGCCTAACATGTCAACTGTCTGCTGTCCTGGAAATGATAAGAAGACTCTTGCTGTGATGGAATGGCAAAGGATTCAACAACTTATGCAGGACAGCATACCTCTTTGTGAAGGGCATCATGAACCTTGTGTTGGACGGGTTGTCAAAAAACCAGGTCCTACTTTTGGGCGAAGATTTTATGTTTGTGCTCGCGCGGAGGTAATCTTCTTATACTTCATTTAAATGCATTTGCATGCTGGAACCTACGTAAGTTGCATATGTTGTGGTGATGAGGTTGCTAAAATATTTTCCTTGTAACTTGGTCGTTATCTCTTCAAGTAGAGATTTGGTTACATCTTAAGTTCTTAATGCATCTAATTCTGTTCTTTCTCTACATGTCTTCTTTAGTGAGACATAGCTAAATCAGGATTGAGATGATGATTACGACTAAAAATGGATTTGTATTAATAAAAAAGGAAATTGCAGAAGATATAAACATAGTGACAAGCTTTCGAGAGGTTTGAATCTCTCTCAACTACTTCAAACTCTTAAAAATATTTTCCACAATGCTTCTTTTCCGTACTCTCCCCTATTTGTAGAATTCTGATTCCTATTCACACACACTCTTTCTCTCTCCCCCCCTCTAACTAACTCTCTTGCCTTCCTATTCAAGCCACCACCAACTGAAATACAATGCCAATGCCTAAAGTACCCTTGCCAAATATCAGTTCTTAGCAAAACCTGTTTTAAGCTGAAGATTGAAGTTGCTGATTTGTGAACTTGGTTGAGAGGTTTTTTAGTTTGTATTGGTAATCAACATGTACATACTTATGCAGGGACCTTCATCAAATCCTGAAACTAGATGCGATTTCTTTAGATGGGCTGGCTCAAAATCGAGGCAGAAAAAATGACATTGGAAATCTGACCATCCAAGTTTCGACACTAATCAGACATCCTAAGTCATGTTCTTGCTCTTTAGTTAGCGCCACCGTATATCTGTAAGTCGTGGGTTCCCCTATTATTATTTTTCCATTTTTAGGGTTATCCCGCATTTTGTTGGGCTTTCCACTTTGTTTATTTTCGCACTTCTCTTGATCTCTCCTGTCCTAGAGATTTTAATTTTTTAGCTTTAATTCCTTTATTTCTGTTGTATTATGTAAATTATAGTCGGTTAGATCCCATTTAATCATCAATCAATTTTTATCTCAATGACCATGTGACTCTGCTAGATACAGCATCTTCTGCTGTTAAATGCAAGCTTCTCAAGTTTCTTTTGCATCGGCATCTTCTGCTGTTAAAATTCAGCTTGCTGAATTTTTTTCGTATCTAGACACAACTAATGTTTGATTTTTCAGTTGACAACTAATAAGATTTTGCTGGGGATCCAGTGAGGTCTTAACTTATCTGAGATCAGGAGTAGTATAGTCTCTTGAAATCCTCAAGGGTAAAATATGGGTAAATAGGTTCATGATTTTTTTTTTAAATTTTTTAAATGAAGATTAAGATTGGTGGAATTTAAATTTTTAAATGAAGATTAAGATTGGTGGAATTATACCTCGAGTAGATCGAGCTACTGGTACTGTAGAAACATCTACATTGTTAAGGAGAAAATGAGGAGTGTTTATACTCCTGCTCAAGTAGGGCAGAGGAGTATGAGGTTGGACTGGCATCTCATTGTTGGAGTCCAAAATGGACTCTAACAAGGATACCAAATTAATTTCATAGGGTTGAGTACCAAAATAAATGTAAGTTAGTACTAAATTACTGTAAAGTTGGTATCGAAATTAGGGGTAGTAAGGGATCGCGAAAAGTCAGTCCAGTCCAATCCCGGTCCAAACTTGTCTGATGGACCTGACCGCAAATTTTTTTGGACTCGGACTGGACTGATTTTCGAGTCCAAATATTTTCGGTTTGGATTTGGACTTACCCCTTTGGGAGTCCAATAAGTCCAGGTCAAGTCTATATACTTCCTCCGTTCCATTTTAAATGAAACGTAGGGCCTGGCGACGGATTTAGAATAGGAGAGAGATAGAGAGAAAAAAAGAAGGGACCCATGTGATGAGGAGAGAGAGAGAGAAGTGAATACCAAATAAGGTAACGTTTCGCTTATTTTGAAAGGCCTAAAATAGCGAGTGTTTCATTTAAAACGTAACGGAGGAAGTATATATATATATATATATATATATATATATATATATATATATATATATATATATATATATATATATAAGATGAGATTAATTTTTCAAATTCAATTACGAGAAAATGTTGTGAATCACTGAATCTAAATCGGTGGAAAAAAATAATATAATAATTGGACTGGACTGGATTCGGACTCAAGAAAAAATTATCGGACTGGACTGGACTCAAAAAATATTTGGACCGGACTTGGACTTAATTTCTCGAGTCCAAAAACTTAATTTGGATTTGGATTTGGCAAAGTCTAATCCACTAATACCCCTAACCGAAATGGTCACCGTAATGCCAATACCAAAGTACTTTAAAGTTGGTACCGAAATAGTCATTGTGATACCAATACCAATACCAAAGTGATTTCTTACTTGGTACCAAAAGTTACATTTAGATACCAATTTGACTACACTTTGGTAGCGCTTACACACTTTACTTTGGTACCTCTCGCCCGTAAAATTACTAAAATATCCCCTGTTGGAGACTCCAAGAGTTTCTCGGGGGAGTATATAAGGCACTATGAACAGTTTCTGTTTGGAAAAGTAGTAGGAGTACAAGAATTTACCTTGTCTACCAGAAAATGAAAACTTTGGTAGACCTCCTATGAAACTAAAAGGTTATGACTATGCTAAATGCTTAGGCTAGTTGACTAATTAAGCACTTAGTTCTATTATGAATATGTCCACTATCCATGTTTGTATAAACTTTTTACTTTTCTTTCCATATTTATCCTTCAAGTTTCAAGTCTGTCCCATGGATACTTTGGCCCTGTTGAGGTCAACTTAAATAATAAAATTCAGTAGAAATTAGTTTAATTAAGCAAAAATTAGTTTCAATCAATAATATTAAGTTATAGTCAGTATTAATCTGTTTTATTTAGTAAAAATTTGTTTTAATCAAGAAAAATCAGTTTCAGTCAGTGTTCAGTATAAATCAGTAAAGTGCTTAAGCAAAAACAATATGGAATCAACAAAAATCAATTGCAATCAGATTCATTCAGTTTTAAAAGGCAAATGCAACTTTCAATTAATGACAATAAGTTTTATGCAGTTTTAATTTCATTTCAATAAAAATCATGTGAAATGACCTTTGTAGGTACTCCATACTCTTTAAATGGAGAAATGATGCAGTAAGCAATTTGAGACTTTGCAAGAGAAAATAAAAATCCATGTTAATGTCCAAAATAATGAGAAACCATCCCCAATTCTTCATAAATTTGTATTAGTGGTATTGAGTGGGATTAATAAGATTGTGATAGGAGATTAATAAATATTGTGATATAATTCATTATCTATACAAATATATTAAATAATTGAAAGACGTTCCTAGCAAATTACATATTAGCGCTTACCAAACAAAGAATTCGTAGAGTTGATCAGCTGAGCTAAGGCAATATAAAAACAAGTATTCAGCAATTAGATAGAAGCAGTAGTAGTCTAGTAGGCAAGTTAAACTAGAGTGGTACAACAGCAATAATGCAACTATAAAGTGTATAACAATCGTCAGTTTACATTTTGAAAGCTGAATCCAAAATTTCTACATCTGTAGAAATAAAACTAATAATCTCCTTTCACATTGGGATAAATGAAGAAATAAACCTACGTTTTCCCACAAAATTGAAAGTGAAGTGTTTATATACCCCTAGTTTTCCTCCCTTCTGTAAACCTTCATCTTATTTTAAAAAATCCCTACACATCTGAAAGGCAAAAACCCTTAATTCTCTCCAACTTCAATGTTTTTGCAAAATGGACGAAAACAGCTTATGCAGAGGGCGAACTGATTGCATTTCATTCGCTATTTTTATTTCCATCTTATTCATCGTCATTTTTATCAGCAACATCTCCAAATGTTTTATATATTCCTCTCAACCACAAAATTCCCCTCTCCCCTTAACCACTTCCACGAGCATCATGCAACCAAACACGCCCTTATCAGAGCACAACCCACTCTACCGTCACGCCCTCAAATCCATCCCCCTCATCACCTACGAGCCTGGTTTGTGCTCGAGCAGTAACAATAACGACAACGATGATAAAGATTTCGAGGACGAAAACTGTGTGATCTGTTTGGCTGAGTTTGAGAAGGGAGAGAAAGTAAGGGTTTTGCCAAGTTGTAAGCATGTTTACCATGTGGAATGCATTGATCAATGGTTACTCAGGGCTTTGCATTGCCCTATTTGTAGGAAAAGATTGGTTGATGAACATCATTATCATGCAAATATTTTGACAACTAATAGATCCTCCTGAAGGAATATGTCCTTAGACATTCCGGCAATTACTAAATATAAACAGGAATGTTATTATGAAGATAATAAAGTTAATTATTTTAGTAATCGTATTTACTTGCTAGAGAATAAATATGATTAATAGGACAATATTGATTGGGCCTATAACTAAAATAGATTAATCCTATGAGGTCACACATTGTAGCACAAGTTGGACAAAGCAATCCAAATCCATTTAGGATTAGGATTGGGCCGGTCCAAAGGAGAATAGAAGGAGAATTAGTTCTCCTAACTAACCTATGACTCTTCTATTATATATAGGATATAATATTAGGGTTTAGTAAATCAGTTCATTAGTCAGTTTCTTTTCACTAGAGAGAGAAAGAGAAACCCTAAATCTATTCTCCATAAACCGGCGCCTATACCATCAAAAGCAAGAGATTTTCTTCTCTTCCGTTCTAGCAAACGTTGGTGTTCAAGCGGGTGCTCGTGGATCGATTAGAGGAGCAACACTTGGGGCTCTCGGATCTTCAAAGCTTGCATACAACAAGGGAAATCACGCTACAAAGGTTTGATATTTAATCCCTATTGAATGATTCATATGTTTGATTATGTTTGTGATCCTATGATAGATGTTAGGAAATTGTTTCCGAAATTCCGCTATATGCATCTATATATTCCTACAAGTGGTATCGTTTTGCCTAATTCATAATATTCATATGATCATATAATTGTATGCAAAGTTATTATTTTTATTCAATTAAGGGAGGATTTATTATGGCTTGAATTTGCATAATTGATATTTGATATTAATTAATTGGAAATTGTAAATAATTGATTTATTTGTGATTTATGCTCTAATAGTTTTATAAAGTTCCGAATTTTTTATTTGAGGGACGAAATAAATTGTTTAATTCACTCTAAATTTTTCGGATTTTTATAAATATTTTTGTTAGATTTAAAATTATTTATGTTTAATTCGATTAATCATTGAAATAATTTGTTAACAATTAAAGATTTGATTTTTAATTTGTTAAATAAATTTAATGTTCATCACCCACATAGATCTAGAATATTATGATGGCTGAAAATAATTTGATTATTTTTCCCACTAATTTTCGAATTTTATCATATTATTTATGAATTTTGGTTAAATTTTATATTTAATTTGATTATTCATATAATTTAAGGATAACGATTAAAATATTTGATTTTATTTGTTATGATAATTCAGTAGATCATCCTAATAATTATTTTCGGATTTTTCGGATATTAATTGTTAATTTTCTGAATTTTTTGGATATAATTTGATTTTTACCCTAAATTTGAATTCTTGTTTGATTTAATGTTAATAAAAGATTATACATTGAAATCTAATCTCAATAAACTTACAAATTTGTTTAAGATTTGTTGATGGATTCAAAATTTTCTGCCCTAATTTCGAATTATTAAAACCTAATTAAATCCTTAATCTTTAAACAATTGTTGAATAAAGATTAGTTTAATTTTAATGTAAATTGTTACATAAAATTAAAAGGAACCCCACCATGGCTGGGTTGCACCACCAAGAAGAGGTGGAGGCACGGTGGTGGCGGGAGGAACCGGAAGGAGGGGAGAAGGGGTGTCGGGCTGCGGTGGTAAGCGGGGAGCAGCGGGCGGCGTACGTTTGACGTCTTTGCCGCGTCTGCTTTGCGTGCTACTGCCGGATTTTTGTTGCCGGTTCTTGCAGACGGTCGGGTCTGACCGGCGGTGATTGGATGACGCGACTCCGGTAGGCGGTTTTGATGGGCTGCTGCTGGTGCTCGTGTGTCGTGTGGTGATGGAGTTTGTGGCTGCTTGTGCAGCGTGCAATGAAGGCTGGTGGTTTTCCAGCGTGAAGTTGGCTGTTGACTGGCAGCCTTGTGCTGCTGGTCAACGGTCAACACTTATAAAAAAAAAAAAAAAATTTGTTTTTAAGGAAAATCTGATTTTCCAAAGTTGAGCATAAATCCAAAAGTTTCCTATTTTGCAAATTTGTGATTAATATTGATTAATGCCGTATGTAAATAAGTAATTGAATTAAAATAATAAAGTTTCCTAAATAATTCCTTGCTTAAATTTGTTAAGTTTTATAATTATTATGGAAAGTTTTATTTGCTTATTAATTGTTAATAAGTAAATAGTTTGTGTTTATTTTATTTTGATATTATAAATGCGTGGATGTTTAATATAATATATGTGATATTATATTTTGCATATTATGACTAGTATGGCCCAAATTAGGATAGTAATTACGATCTGCGAATCGTTAAATTTGAATGTAAAATTAAATACGATCTGCGAATCGTTTGTATTTTTGTAACTTTAAATTTTAGTTATTTATTTAATTCAAATTATGTAATCAAGCATGAGGATCCAAGGAGTTTCAAGGATGGTGATCCATGGAGATTCAAGGGAGGATTCATGAAGATTAGTTATTTTCCTAAGTATAGGGGCCATAGTAGATCATTTAGTTATTGCTTATAGTAATTCTCTTGCATTTATTTTGTTTAAATGCTTGCTTCTAAGTTTGTTTGTGGTTAATTGATTCATGTGTTCACTATTAATTGACCATATTAGTAAACTTAGGTCCCCAAAAGTAATATTGAGTTCAATTGCTTTTCCAAACAACACCTATAAAGCCTTAGATCATGAGTAATAGGTTACGCCAAAGCGAGGGTGTTGCTCATAGTTCCGGGGATAGTAGGGTAGGTTTTTGAAACTTACATGTTAATGTTTGGTTTAACTCAACAAAATCATCAAAAGACAAAGTTTTGGGTTTTGAAGCTAAGAGATAGGAGTAAACAAGGAGTTGTTAACTTTGTCTACTAAGAATTATAATTAGTTATAATTAGTAAAGTGTTTACTTACCTCAACTACTATAAATTGAAGGCGGGGCCAAAGTCCGTTTGATTGTAGTGGGAAGGGATCTTGGTTATTTCTTTATTCAATAGGGGACTTTCATTTTGAATAAAGGGTAGTAGTAATTAAAATTTGTTTAATTATTGCTTTATTGATAAACATTGATTGAATCTTGCTTTATTATTTGTTGTAGTAATTATGTCTAGTAACAACAATATCAACACCAACAATTCTACTTGTAATTTGCGCTCCGTCCTTTCGAAGGACAAATTGAATCCTTGAACGTTTCATTGCAATTGAAAGGGATTTGGGAATCGTTACACCAAAACCAAAAGTTCTTTGATGAGCACTATTGTTACATTTGTAACAAGGTTGGTCATTGGAAAAGTAATTGCCCAAAGTATACGAAGGATCAAAAGAAAGGAGTTTCTAGTTCGGATATGTATGTTATAGAAATTAACTTAGCAACCTCGCTTCTTGGGTATTTGATACCGCTTGTGGTTCGACATTATTTGTAATATGCAAGGCCTCAAAAGAAGTAGAACATTGGGAAAGGGAGAAGTAGATCTTCGCGTTGGCAATGGAGCACGAGTTGCTACATTGGCAGTGGGAGTATATAGTCTACTTTTACCTTCAGGATTAGTCTTAGAACTTAATAATTGTTATTATGTTCCTGCTATCACAAAGACCATTATTTCGATTCCTGTTTTGGATTCCGAAGGTTATTCATTTACAATAAAGAACAATTGTTGTTCTGCGTATTTGAATGATATGTTATATGTCTCCGCTAAGTTATCAAATGGTTTATATGTGCTAGACTTAGAAACCCACATCTATAACATAGACAAAGAAGAAACATAAAACAAATGATTCAAACCCTACATACCTATGGCATTGTCGATTAGGCCACATAAGCTCAAAGCGCATTGAGAAACTTCATAAAGATGGAATTCTCAAATCATTTGATTTCGAATCATTTGATACTTGTGAGTTTTGCTTGATGGGGAAAATGACAAAGTCTCCTTTCACGGAGTTCAAGTGAAAGAGCCAATGACCTTTTAGCCCTCATACATACGGATGTGTGTGGACCTATGAGTACGTTGGCTAGGGGAGGGTACGGTTACTTCATTACTTTTACCGATGATGTGAGCAGATTTGGATATGTTTACCTCATGCGGCATAAGTCGGAATCCTTTGAAAAATTTAAGGAATTCCAAAATGAAGTACAAAACCAACTTAGGAAGAAAATTAAGGCATTACGATCCGATCGTGGTGGTGAATATTTATCTCAAGAATTTGGTGATCATTTGAAGGATTGTGGAATACTTTCACAATGGACTCCGCCAGGAACACCACAGTTAAATGGCGTTTCTGAAAGAAGGAATCGAACTATACTTGATATGGTTCGATCCATGATGAGTCTTCTTGATCTTCCTATTTCATTACAGGGATTTGCGCTTGAAACAGCGGCATTCACACTTAACGAGCACCATCCAAAGTAGTGGAAAAGACACCATATGAAATGTGGACAGGAAACGTTCCAAAATTGTCTTTTCTAAGGATATGGGGTTGTGAAGCTTATGTAAAACGTTTACTTTACGATAAGCTTTCACCCAAATCCGATAAATGTCTTTTGTGGGTTACCCAAAAGAGACTAAGGGATACTACTTCTACAACCAAAGCGAAAACAAAGTGTTTGTTGCTCGTAATGGTGTCTTTACGGAAAAGGAGTTTATTTCCGGGAAAAACAAGTGGGAGAAATGTATATCTCGAAGAAGTTCGAGATGAGCAACAAATGGATGAGGTTAACACCTCATCAGAGGCGGCCCGGCATGAAAATGCTCAGGAGGTGGTGCATTCAATTCACGTACCTCCTCCCGTCCCACTTGGAGATACTCCATGCGAAGTCACTCAACCTAGTGAGGTAGAAACTTCTTCTGTTGTTCCCCAACGTAGGTCTAGTAGGACCATCATTCCGTCAAAGAGATATATTGATTTCCTTTTGGTCGAAAGTTACGAAATAACGATTTTAGAATCGGAAGAGCCTACTAGCTACAAAGATGCTTTGGATAGTCAAGACTCCGAAAGATGGCTTGAGGCCATGAAATCTGAAATGGAGACAAGGATGGAAACATTAGTGTTTTCAAAGCAAGGTTGGTGGCGAAAGGTTTCAAACAAATTCATGGTATTGACTATGATGAAACCTTCTCACCCGTAGCCATCTTTGAAGTCCATTAGGATAATCCTTGTGATTCTTGCCTTTCATGACTATGAAATATGGCGAGATGGATGTCAAAACCGCTTTCTTGAATGGGTTCTTGAAAGAGGATGTGTACATGACACAACCTCAAGGTTTTGAAGATCTACAAAATCCCGGGGAGGGTATGCAAGCTTAAGAAGTCCATTTATGGACTAAAGCAAGCATCAAGGAGTTGGAACCTCGGGTTTGATGAGGCGGTCAAGAAATTTGGCTTTCTCGAAATGAAGAGGAATCTTGTGTATACAAGAAGTTAAGTGGGAGTAATATTACTTTTACTGGTCTTGTATGTGGATGACATACTTCTCATAGGAAATGATAAGACCATGCTTGAGTCAATCAAGGAATGGCTTAAAAATTGTTTCTCTATGAAAGACCTAGGAGAAGTGAGTACATATTGGGAATAAAGATCTATAGAGATAGGTCGAAAAGGCTGATTGGACTTAGTCAAGAGACTTATATTGATAAGGTTCTTGCAAGGTTCAAGCTGGAAAACTCCAAGAGAGGTTTCATTCCCATGCAACATGGCATAACACTTGGCAAGACTCGGTGTCCTTCGAGTCCTGATGAGATCAAGCGTATGAGTAATGTTCCCTATGCTTTGCAAAGTGGGATCCATTATGTATGCCATGATATGCACTCGACCGGATGTTGCATATGCTTTGAGTATATGCAGCGAGATACCGATCAAATCCAGGAGATGCGCATTTGGATTGCGGCGAAAAACATCCTTAAGTACTTGCGAAGGACTAAGGATAATTTTTTGGTATATGGTGGAGATGATGAGTTGGTTGTTATTTTGGATACACCGATGCAAGCTTCCATAGTGACAAAGATGATTTCCGATCGCAATCCGGTTTCATATTTTGTCTCAATAGAGGAGCGTGTGTTGGAAGAGCTCTAAGCGAGTACCATCGCGGATTCTACAACAGAGGTTGAGTATATTGCAGCGACTGATGCAGAAAGGAAGCCGTTTGGATCAAAAAGTTCATTGGTGAGCTTGATGTAGTTCCTAGCATTGAGAATGGCATTGAGTTGTATTGTGACAACAATGGTGCCATTGCTCGATCTAAGGAACCCGGATCGCATCAAAGGTCTAAACATGTGCTCGGGAAATTCCATCTCATTCGAGAAATCGTTGGTAGAGAGGATGTGAAAGTAAGCAAGGTTCATCCGAGGATAACATAGCGGATCCTCCGACTAAACCGCTTGCTCAACCTAAGTATGAGTGTCATACTAGGTCTATGGGGCTTAAGCATATGGGAGAATGGCTTTAGGTTGCTTACTTCATGTTTACAATTGTAAAGACATTATTATGCTTTGAATGTTTATCAATAAAATTTCGTTCTTAATTAATTGCTTGGTTTAGTATTAAATAAAATGTCCAAATAATTTGTGTTTTCAAATAGGATTATCGAAAACGTTTTGATAATGGAACCCTATAAAGTGAACTGAAAATCACAATTTATTTAAAGTCCCTAGTCTAAATCACTAAATTGGACATAAGTGATTTATTTAAAAGACTAGTATATAATTAATTGATAGCGCAGTTCCATGGGCTATGGAGACATAGAGATGTCTAATTGATTATATGGATGTATAGTTGATACATTGAGACTTGACCTAATTAGATTCTAAAAGTAGAATCAAACTACTATATTTAGTGGATTCCTTAGACATGAGTATGTCTTAATAACCACAATATAATTAGTTTAACTTTGACACTGTTAAACGCCGCGCCGTAAAAGGAGGTTATAAAGGCAGTGATCAGGTGGGATTAGAATTGAGTGGGAGTTATGGTCATACAAGAGTGGATAAGTCCTCCTATTAAATAGGAATGGTGTCTGGGCCTCTTGATGAGCGAGAAGCCGAAAATTGCATGGCCATGCGGAATAGGATTAAGGAGTTAATCTTTATTTGAGCGATTCGAACTCAGCGATCAAGGAACAAAATTTGAGAATAACATTGTGTTATCAAATTTGACATTTAGTGACTTAAGGAATTTAACATTGCGCTCTTGTCTTCGGACAAGTGGGAGATTGAAGGAATATGTCCTTAGACATTCCGGCAATTACTAAATATAAATAGGAATGTTATTATGAAGATAATAAAGTTAATTATTTTAGTAATCGTATTTACTTGCTAGAGAATAAATATGATTAATAGGACAATATTGATTGGGCCTATAACTAAAATAGATTAATCCTATGAGGTCACACATTGTAGCACAAGTTGGACAAAGCAATCCAAATCCATTTAGGATTAGGATTGGGCCGGTCCAAAGGAGAATAGAAGGAGAATTAGTTCTCCTAACTAACCTATGACTCTTCTATTATATATAGGATATAATATTAGGGTTTAGTAAATCGGTTCATTAGTCGGTTTCTTTTCACTAGAGAGAGAAAGAGAAACCCTAAATCTATTCTCCATAAACCGGCGCCTATACCATCAAAAGCAAGAGATTTTCTTCTCTTCCGTTCTAGCAAACGTTGGTGTTCAACGGTGGTGCTCGTGGATCGATTAGAGGGAGCAACACTTGGGGCTCTCGGATCTTCAAAGCTTGCATACAACAGGGGAATCACGCTACAAAGGTTTGATATTTAATCCCTATTGAATGATTCATATGTTTGATTATGTTTGCGATCCTATGATAAATGTTAGGAAATTGTTTCCCGAAATTAGCTATATGCATCCATATATTCCTACACCTCCCAAATTAGGATTAATCACAATTTTCCAGCTGCTTCTCTTATGTATATATAGGTCAAATTTACATGCTTAGCAATTCACGATATGTTCATTAAGATCTTATCTGCATTCCTTCCTTCGTTTTGTTTATTTTATTCCCCCCTGTGTATGTAGCAATTAAATTGGATTTTTGAGTTTTTTTTTTTGGACAGAATAGAAAGGGTTTTTGAGTGTTGTAGCCTGTAGGCTGTATATATGATAATTCCCTTTGTTTTATTAGTTCTAATGTTTACTGACCTTGGAATAGAAGTATATATTATTTATGACAGAGTACTCTGTCTATCAGTCTCAGATAAAAGAAAAGGAACGAAATCATAATAACTACCCTCTTGAGTCATGAATAGTAGTGATACTCACTCTAAAAGGTCTGGAATGTGGAATCGTAGTAATTTTTGTCACTAGTCTTAGTCGCTAAATTAAACCAACCTTAAAACTAATCGATGTTGCTTTAGTTATTATTATATTGAACTAATCTCCCTAGGCTCCTCGGTTGCTCCTTGCTCCGCTTCGGCCTGCTTAGTAGTTTCTATCGCTAATGCCCACATTACCGGTCCATAGTAGCCAATACACAAATTCTTAGAAAGGACGGTCTCACGTTAGTGTTAACATGAGACTAGCTGATGTCATGCTAACATCACGTGCGTGCATCAAATCACGTATCTTGACTGGGAATAGCAGTGGAATTAGTTCAATGCTTGGACCTATTAAAGCCATGTTCTTTTGGACTTATTTTCAATTTAGTTTATTTCAGTTCGGTCTCAGTTCAGTTGAGTTACTCTCTGCAATTCATAATCTCTCGGTTCAGTTCAGTTGAGTTACTCTTCGCAATTCGGGAATCTCCGGTTCGGTTCGGTTTCTCTCGATCCAAAGAACGGGGCCTAATTAAGCTTAACATAAGACCATTACATTTCCCCCTTAATTTATATTATCTCTCTCCTCTCTCAACCCTCATTTCTCTCTCTTATGCCCCTGTCCTCTACCCCTCCTGATTCTCTCTCCTCCGCACTCCATTTCCCGCTCCTCCACCCAACTTCCATTTCTCTCTCTTGCTATTGCAAATAATCAGATATGGAACCTAAAGCCTACCTCACTTTCTTTTCTTTTTTTCTTTTCCTTTTACTTTTCCTTTGAGCTAAAACACCAAAATCATCCATATTTGTTAGAGTTTTAGCTCAGTTGTTGCTAATTTTGTGTGAAATTGAGCTAAAGTAGGAACAAATCACATTTGAATGCGGTCTTTTTCGAACATTATTTGAAGCTTTTAACTAACGTCCTTTTTCGTCTTCTTCAATCTTGATGATGTTTAGTTTAGTTTCTCGCGCTTAAACAACGACATTGTTACATCAAAGTCAAGTAAGTATATTCTTAATTCTCAAAACTCATTGTTTCTCTATATTTATGGGTCTAAACTTTAATGTATATCTTATCATGAGTTATGATTTTCAGGTAGTTAGTTATAGTTTTTGTCGTACTAAATGTTTTGGGTAAATAGTTATGGTTTTCTGGTAATTAAAGACAGTTTCGAGGTAAATAGTTATGCTTATGGATAAATAGTTATATTTGTAAGGTTAATAGTTATGGTTTTTAGTTATTAGTAATTATTTACAAGTTATTAGTTATAGTTTTCATGTTATTAGTTATAGTTAAAGTTCCGGGTAAATAGTTATATTGGTAAGGTTAATAGTTATATTTTTTTAGTTATTAGTAATTGTTTACACGTTATTAGTTATCGGTTTCGAGATAAAATTCTGGGTGAATAGTTATTAGTAATTGTTTACACGTTATTAGTTATAGTTTTCATGTTATTAGTTATAATCAAAGTTTTGGGAAAATAGTTATATTTGTAAGGTTAATAGTTATGATTTTTAGTTATTGGTAATTGTTTACACGTTATTAATTATAGTTTTCGAGATAAAATATGGTCTTGGATGGGCACTAAATAGTTATGGTTTGCTTGTTATTTATTATGGTTTTTGGGCTAATAGTTATTTTTTGGATAGTTAACATTTTTTTATAGTTTAGTTAAATTGCACTGCTAAACTATAATCAAACGTGTGTGAATGATCACGTCTCATATTAGTCTTAACGTGATACAATCTCTCCAGAAACTTAATCTTGGCGCTGTCTATACATTGGTCTAATTCCATATTTCCATTAGTGCATCCCGGCACACTCTTGCCTTCATGTGTACAAGCAAAGCCCACACTGCCCCTCCTCCTCCTCCAATCTTTAGATTTACATGTTCCAAGGTTTTCGTGATTTTCCGAGGCTTCTGAATCTGCTGATTTTGGTTATTAGAAGCCAATAACAAGCCATCTTAAAAGACTTGATCAAGGCCTTCAGCTCTTGATACATTGTGAATTGGACTCTCTCTCTTCTTGTGATGGGCGCGGCCCAGGCCCATATTTAACAGCTATACTTAATTTTTAGGTTTTTTTTAGCTCCTTTCTCCAATGATAATTTGAGTTTTTAGGATTGCGTTTAGTAAAATGGGGCTGCATTTAGTAACCTCCATGTGAATATGTGATATCTATACTAATATATTAAAAGGCGTGCGGAAACAAGGAACGGTCTTACGTGGCACTCTCCCGAGGGCGTTTTACTCCACGTAATTCACAACAATAAAAAATAGAAATTGCATAGTATAAGGTTTGATCTCTCAACCTCTGGGAACATATACTAAAGTCTTAACCACTAGACCAAACAACATTTAGTATTATCATATTAAAGTATACTATTAATAAATGAAAATTTTCCTTACTCGGGGCGTAGCCTGGGCCTAATAACTAGTTTTTTATTATTTCCTGCCAAAATTAGCACTAGCACTTATCTTCTCAGTCCTCACTTACTAAAAGAAATAAAGATTATTGGTATCAAATAGTGAAAACTTAATAAAGATTCTTGTAATTTTATTCCGTGGCAGATCCCACTGGAAAAATAAGCTAATCAACATATGCTTGCTACAGATATTTAATGGTATTGGTATTTGTCACCTCTCCACTTTGCTTTTGGCTTATATGCTAGTTTTTTGAAATTCCACAAAGATGCAATAACTGGTACAGATTAAGGCTATATTCTTTTAGATTAAACTGAACTTAAGTTGTCTGAACTGAATTGAATTAAAATTGTAAGAGTAAACTAATTGAACTGAACTGAATTTTCCTGAACTGAACTGAATTTTCATTAATTTAGTCCAAAAGAACAGAACCTTGGTCACCATAGAATAATTTGATACTCATAAATCAAGCCAAGAACTTGTCCGGTACAATTGTGGAAAAATAAATTTCTTCTCAATGTTATTCGACCTCTTAAATACTATTGTTTTCATTTGGAATTTGGACTAATTTATTACATGGTGTAAAATATAATCATTTGGATTTTGATCTAATATTTTGATATTTTTGAATCGAAGTGCCTCAAAATTCTAGAACCACAACTACCCAATTGTCAATGAATAATATATCTACTAAAGATAGATCCACACCTACGCAGGTGCTTAGTAGATTTCAAAATGGTAACAAAAGTCAATTTTTAATTGTCTATCTCTAATGTATGTATTAACCCCTTAGATAGATATATCACAAATTATTAGAATAGGCGGTCTAATTATAACATAAAATTAGACAAACTGAAGCCTACATTCTCCTAACAATCCCATCCGTCTTACTTTAACCCAATACTATCCCTAGACATCTCGCACCAACTTAGTCGATCCTTCTCTTCTCCTTCCTTTGTGTTCCCTTTAAATCTCGAACTACAACGAATAATTTTATAAATTAACCCGACAATCTTACCGAATGGATTAAAGTAGTCACTAAAGGAATTTAACTAGCCACTAAATTAATTAATGAATGTGAGAACTAAATGGATTAAACTGGCAACTAAATAGATTAAACTGGTCACTAAATAAATTAAACTAGTTACTATATTCAGAAAGATGATGCGTTCTCTTCTTAATATTAAGTTTGGACCATTGCCTAATTTTAAATTAAAAGTAGGCGGTCTCTTATAAGACTAACTTGTATATATATAGCATTCACCACTTGGAAATGTGATGTGAAATGACAAACTAAAAGAATATACCGAGAAAATTTGGTTGAGACGGTCTCGAGTCATATATGAAATATGTTAAAGCGATAAAGTACGTCACAAATAGATAAAAAATTGCTTAAATTGATAAAACTATATCTTAAAATGATAAAAGTATACCTTAAAATTAGCTTATCATCAGAGTTCTTAGAATCCAAGACTTTTTGGAGGAGAAATTTCTTAGAATCCATTTTTTCACTTTTAAAAAAAAGAAAGTTTCATAAAATATAAGTTTAGATAAGCCTTAATAAATTCCAAATATTTCAATGCAATGAAGCTCAACAAAATTAAGATGAAGACAAACATGTTTAGTCTCAAGCATTTTACACTGTTGTCTTCCCATATTAATCAATACAATTCGGCCTTTTACATTTCCTAGTATACAACTTTAACTATTAACATCTTCAATTATCTATTTGCAAAAACTATATTAAAAAAGTAGGAAAAATTGACACTATAGGGTTGAACTATTAGCGGTTTTCTTTAATAGGCACTCAACTTTCAATATTCCAGGTGGGGGGCTCAAGTATACCATGACCCATTTTTGCATGGACCCGACGGGTCATTTAACCTCGCTACTTGAGTTAATAAAGTCACGTGATTCATTAAATGATCACATGACTTTAAAAACCCACCGGAGAATCCACGACGTATGTTCTTCATTTCTCTACCCTTTCCCCAGCAACAACAATTCAACCCCTCTCTCTTTCTACCCCCACCCCCACTGTAATCTTCTTCCTCCTTCAAAAACACACACACAACGACACCCCACCTTCAAGCACCCCGAAATTGGAATTGGTAAACCACCGCCATCACTGCAACACCCACGATATTGCGACCCATGAACACAACCATACCACACCACCACCCTAAATCGCGACCCACCAGAACCTAGATTCGCGACCCACCGGCCATGACCCCTGAAATCGAACATTCTCTCTCCTCAATTCTCTTCCAATCAAGCGATTTTGGGTGTTTAAATTCGATTTCTTTATAGTTCAGATGAAAATGTTCGATTCCAATAATTATAATTCTTTCTAGATTTAGCTTCAATTCGTAGGTATATAAATGAATTTTCTTTGTGTGTACCCAACAATTCCTCGTTAGTTGCTAGTAGGTATATAAATGTGTTGGTAGTTAATGGAGTTTCTTGTGTTGGTAGTCGAGTTGGTGTGATTTCGATCGACGAGTTGAAGAAGAACGAGGCCACGGCGACGACGACGATTTTAGTTGCCATTTTAGTCGCGGAATCAACAATTGATTGACATGGACAATCAGCTTTTCTTGCGAATCCGCCATTAGAATGAGGAGTTGAAGAGAGAGAAAAGAATTGGGGAAAGTTTGAAGATTTGAGGAAATTTGATAAAAAGTGTTTGATAAAATATGGGGAATTTTGACGAAGAACAAAGAAGAGCAATTACAATGAAAAGTTCCCCAATTTTACTCGAATATAAACAACATTCAATCAATTTAATAGATTCACCAGGTCACATGGATTTTGGTAGTGAAGTTTCAACTGCTGCTCGATTAAGTGATAGTGCGTTAGTTTTAGTTGACGCTGTTGAAGGTGTTCATATTCAAACTCATGCTGTTTTAAGACAAGCTTGGGAATGAGAGTTATGCGTCTTTCGATGTCGAACACGGGGTTAATGGAGGGAGGGATCAAAGTCAATTTCTTGCTCATTGTTTAGTTCTTGATGTTGCATTTTTTAAGCTATGAATTGAATTTGATTATGACTTATGAGTTAGAAATTGATTTATTACTTTGTTTTGTTGGTAAAGGAATCGGTATGGTGGTGGTGGTGTTTGTTGAGAATGGTGGCGGTGGTCTTTGTTGAGAATGGCGGTGGCGGTGGCGGTGGTCTTCGTTGTTTGGCAACAACGTGGGAAGGGAGAGACAAACGAGAGGGGGATTAGGGAAGAGAGGGGGAAGGGGAGATAGAATAAAGACTTAAAAAAAAAAAATGAATTAAAAATATTAGTTTACCTATTCAACAAGTCGTAATGTAATGCTAGCCAATAAATGAGAACTTGCCCTAAAGTTAGGACCTTCATTTGGATTATTGATAGTTAGTGCACTATTAAAAGAAAACGATAGCGATAGTTAGCGCATAAAGATCAATTTTTCCAAAAAGTAATATTTTAAATATATACATTGAGATAGATCAACAAAATCTAATTTACTAATATATGTTTTTATATATTAGTAGAATAATATATATCCAAAATAGCTTATCTCCATAATGAAAGAGAACACGTACCCATTAGATTATTTACATGTCAAATTGTATAGTAAGTTAATATTAGGAGAATTCGCATCAACACTAAATTTTCGAAGACGTACAAAAAATGATGATAAGTCTCGTCCTTAAGTTGAACTTAAATTTTTATATGGAATGGAAGGAGTAGGCGAGTAGCCCCTAGCGTGTGTCTGTTTGATGGATAACCATTAACCAATTAAGGAAAGAAGTCAAACAACCACTCAACCAGTGACGACAAAAGCAATTATTTCTTGTATAAATATCTCCCCTATTTTATAACCGCCCCCACCATTCACCAAAATTCGTTTCATCACTTCTCACCAAATCCCACCCTCCGATGCTCTCAATTTCTCTCCCCTCTTCCTCCTTCACCTCCGTCCAACTTAAATCTCCCAAACCTCTCGCCGGAAAATTCTCTCTTTCGCCGGAATCCGCTAGATTCCGTCGCTCTTCCGCCGTTTCCGCTACTGCATTACCGGAAACCGCCGCTTCTTCACTCTACGAGGTGCTGGAGATCTCGATCGGCGCGACAAACGAGGAGATCAAGGCGGCGTATCGGAGACTTGCTAGGTCTTGCCATCCTGACGTGGCTGCCGGAGAAGAGAGACAATCCGCCGACGAGTTTATGAGAGTTCACGCCGCTTATTCGGTTCTTTCGGACCCCGAAAAACGGGCCGATTATGATCGGAAGATGTCTCAGATTATCCGACCATCAACTAGGCAGTTCCCTGGATTATCGGCTTCTCCGACGTCGTCTTTCTGTCGAGTTCCTAGGCGAAATTGGGGGACGGATCAATGCTGGTAATTGTTGATGACTAAATGAATAACGACTTTCTTATAGTCAAACCCTCCACACATAGTATGTTTCTATTTAGCTCCCAAGACGTGGGATCAAATTCGTCTATATCTTTTGTTTTGTAGTGACTAAACAAAAAAAAACAAAAAAGAATTATTGAGGTGGATTTGAGTTTGTTGAAGGGTACCTTCCGATTTTCGGGTATGGGCTAATTATTCCTCGAGTTTGTATGGTTTTAGACTTTTTAGTACTTTTTTTAAGTTAAGAGAATGTAATGATAAATCATGAATATTTCTTCCTATTATCAATTATGTAGTATGTACACACTAAGCTAGTAGTGGAACAGTAAGGTTATGCTCTTTGTATAAATTCTTGTGAATTATAATTATTTATGTTGTTGATGAAAAATGACTAGTAATTTAAGTGAAGACCATTAAACAGAATTGTTCGATCTTAGAGTTTGTCGGTGCATGATTATGTTCTTAAATATTGTAAATCCTAGTTTGGTTTTCCTTTCATTTGTAGGTATCTGTGTAACTTAACCCAGCATTCTATATGATTTTTCACAAAACAGTCTTGTCAAGGTATATGTTTTTTTCCTTCTGCACAAGGTTATGTCTTTATTCATGTAATTTCAAAAGTGAATAAGGATCAACCTATATCAAGTTATTCAACCGGCAACGTAAAAACTTCGTTGAGATTACAACAATTATAGAAATATGATGAGTAGACTTTATTTTTATTTTTTTGAAGGAAATGATGAGTAGACTTTAGTTATTGCCCCCATAATCATCTTATAATTAATTTGTAGTCTCTTACACGGAAGATTACTTGTACCACATAGATTGAACTTTTTACCTAAGAAAATTTTGATAGTTATATGATAACTAACACTAGCTAAACAAACAAATTAGTAATATCTTCTAGTAATCCCCCAAAATATTTCCTCACTATCATTTGGTCTTTTAATTAAGAGCTACCAAGACAAATTCTTTTGGTTAGGACTTAAGAGGGACATATCTATAAGAGATAAGGAAAACGACCTATTAGTAGGCGAACCAATCAAAACCAAGATAAGTTAAGGATAAAGTGTTTTTTAAGAATTAAAATACTGTTAGTTGACCAATGATAGGAATTTGCAATTGGATGGATACTTTTCAAAAGTGGATATTATATTTGGTGCGCGCTTCTTAAGCTCTACAAATCAACATCCTAATTTATATATGTCATGTTAGGATTTATATTAATTTTATATTGAAGCGCGACATGTTGACATTTAGCATTTGTGGTTGGTTGTTTTCGTGGATCTTTCATCTCTTCGTTTTTTAATCTTTCTTCCTTGACTTCCTTGTTGTTATCTCCCCCTACTTTTTTGGGATTTCTGATATCTTTCTCTATTGATCACTCGTATGTATGCAATCGTTCTAGAAGTTAATGTTGCTCGATTATTGGATGGAATCAATATGACTATATAAAAGAGTAGAAGAAAGTTGCACAAAAACGTAATGATATAATAAATATATAAGAAAGGTGTCATGTGCACTCTTGACTACAAGAACATAATTTATATAAGATAAAACTAATCTGGCCCTTTATTAAAAAAAAAGACACTAATCTGGCCCAAATTGAACTAGTAATACTATATTGCCAACTTACATATTAATATATATAGATCTACACTTCAATTAGCATTTTGCCTGAACCATGTCTGAAATATTGTCGATTGTTTATCGACATAATCATATAGTGCTGCCAAGCGCTGCATTTGATTTTTGTTCAAGTATAGTGTAATTGATAGGATAATTATGTTTACATGGTTAAAAATCAAGTAAATAGAAAATTTTTTCCCCCAAAAACCTCTTTATGTTTGTGATAACAAAATCCAAACCCAAGAAATAATGATCCGTTTTCTAATCCATTGAAGTCGAAGAAAGCTTCGCCTGCTGTTAAGAGTGCTAGTAAAAAGCTTGCTATCACAGAAGGAACACGTGCATCAACAATTCTTGTTCCTATTGTTTTTGTGCCTAGGAAGTTTCCTGTTTTGAAATCAATTTCAATTTTACATGTGTTTGAATCAACTTTATGTTTATTCATGTAATATTGGTTAGGAATAATTAATATTAATCATTTTCATAGTTATTTGTGGTTAGTTCTCTATCGTGTGTTGATGTATAGGGTTAGGGTTAGGGTTAGGGTTAGGGTTAGGGTGAGGGTTTGATTGTTGTTATTTACTTTTCGTGTCATTATTATTAATCTGTTTTGTATCATCCTTTATATATGATGTAATGTCATTTTCGTATTCAAATTCTTTCAAACCCAACTAATAATATTGATGGTAGAATAGTAGCTAAGGGGGTTTTCGTTTCAGATTCGAGTTAAAATATTCAACCCTAATCCAACCCGTTTAATAAACGGATCGTGTTGGCTAATTCCGCTTTCTTAAACGGGTTGAAAACCTTGACCCAAACCTGCTATTTCGTGTCAAATGTGGGCCGAGTTAGCGGGTCGGGTCAATTTTTACCACCTACATTTAGAATTAGCTTTTGAAAAGATCATGATATCATCTGAAAAGGTTGAAAGGAAAATCTCTATAATAATATATTTTTATTTATATATATCATTTATTTATTATGGCTAGAGCAATAGAGATGAAAGGATCTTAAAGAAATACCGCATACAAAATGAATATATATATATATATATACACACACATATATATACACACATATATATGTAAAGGATCTCCTTGTCTAAGTACTTAAGAAGGGAATAAGTCATTCTTAATTAAAAAGAAGTTATGCTAATGTTTAGGCGAATCCAATTAACCAAATTTTGAATATTTTAACAGTAATAAGAAATTAATAATATGATTATGTTCTAACTTGTCATATTTCAATTAAGGCTTTTGTGTTAAAAAAAATTTGCCAGCTTTTCAAAGTTCCAATGTCGTAGCTTCCAAATCTTCTTTAAAATTCTTCTCCAATTAGCAAATAAATTTAAACTCTACTTCCATGAACTCTACTTCTCACCAGTTTCCCTCCTTTATCCTGGTTTTTCCTCACAATTATTGGGTTTGAAATTTTGGCAAAAATTTGGTGTTTTATTATTCGAATTTACTCCCCTCGCGAAGTTTTTATTTATTTTTGGCAGACAAGAATGTGAAAGAAAAGAATAATCAGGGATTCTAGGTATTTCATCTTCAGCTTTTTGGATAATCTTTTGTGTTCTTGCTAATTTGTCGAGTTTTTAGATGAATTTGATCTAAAATAAATGTAACTTGTTTGTTCATTTTAATATTCCTGTAAAACTGTCAATGTGCAATTGAGAATTTTTTTCAGGTAGTAAGTAATACGTATAATTAATAATTTATTAATATAAATGATGAATTGAAGCTTCTGTCTAATTGCATATGATTCAACTTTTTTGGAAATTTTGCGTTGTAAAGTTAAAAATCAATAAGAGAAAGCTAAAGATTTTGGATAAAATTGACTCCTTATACATTTCTTAAAGTTAAGAACAATTAAATTCTTGGTATTTTTTGGATATGTTCTTATTTATTAAGATGTGTTATGCTGAATAATTTTTTTTTTATCTCTCATTGAAATATATTCAAATTATAGGAACGAGTAAGAATGTAAGGGGCCTTTTTCTCAAGTCTCGCCTAGGACCCATAAAATGTCAGGAACGGGGCTACCCAGAAGGCAACATGCCTAAAGGCCCACTGCCTCCAGCCCACCACAGAATTTATCCCCAACATATTGTTGGAATTAAGGGAAGTTAATGAGCCAGGGTGGCTCACAAATTATTCGAGTTTGGCTCGGTCAAAGCTCAACTCGAGTGGGCTCGATTCGAGTTCGAGATCGGCCCGAGACCCTAACGAGCCCAGCCTAAGCAACCTTAAGTTCCGCTAGAAAGCTCGCGAACAGGCTCGATAGTTTTGTAATTACTAACAATATTGCATCAATGTTTAATACTTAAAAAGTAGCTAGGTTAATAATCATAATATTTTCAAAAATTGAGATGTTGTATAATATTTCACACTTTAGTATACTTGATTCACGGGCTTACAACTACTAGAGAATATATTACGATATTTTCCCTACATATTTAGAGATATAATATATATATAATTAGGATTACTTTATTCTTATCTGAAGTTTCCTAATAGAGTTGGGATTGACACTTGTGTAACCTATATATATCTGATCAATATACATTACTCCAAGATTGAAGAGTTTACATTATCTAATTTGCTCTATGAGCTTAGGTTTTTAAGGTTCCACAAAATTCCCTTATATCCAACCTTAATACACCTTCCACCCTAATTAATAATCAATTAGCCCCACAAAATTATTTTTTTTACTCCCTTCATTTCTTTTTGTTTTTCCTATTTAGAATCTTGACACTATTCACAATTAGAGAGAATCTTCTAAATTATTTTCAACATATGATAAAAAATATAGTCATGTGAAATCTTATTTGATTCGTCTCAATAAGTACTTTATTAATATTTAATCATTATAATTTTTATTAATACACAATGAAAGTCAAAGATGTATATTGGCAAACGTAAAAGTCAGAAGAACAAAAAGAAAAAGATGGAGTACCTTTTATTCCCCCCTTGCATTGACTCCACCCTTCCCAGCTTATTTTTCTCATTGACTATTCATCACCTTCTCCACTTGAATCTCTTCGAGAATTTTCATACCAAAAGCTGGATTTTTTTTTTTTTTTTTTGAATTGAAAGACAGGCATTTTCATTGAGGCATGCTTGTTTGATCATTCTCAGACTTGAAATAGAAAGAGGAGAGAGAAAATAACAAATCTGGAACATCCGTCCAAATTCAATAGCAAACTCACGTTTAACTTTAAACAAAAACAACTCTTCTTGACCTAGCCTCCCCCCTCTCTTTCTCTCTCAAACCCTAGCCTCCCCTACCCCTTCTTCATCAGTTAGGGGCTGCCATGGATGATTTCATCCATGGTAAGCCCCTTTTCCCCTTTTATTTTCAATTTTTAATTCATTTTCTTGTTTTGTTTAATAAATTAGTATCTCTTTATGAGATCTTTTCAAACCCTATTATGGGGTTTTTAGTTTCTGTTTTGGAAATCTCCTTCTCCCCTATGGGAGTTGTGAGTATGGTTTTTTTTACGAGAAATTGTTCTCATTGGTTGAAGTTCGAGACTCAACATGAAGGTATCAGAATCTCGGATGCGGTCAACATGACTCGGTCAAGAATATTCTTCCCAAACTACATCAGAATGATAGACTTCCTCATCAATAGCTGCTTGATTCAGCAAATACAAGGGGGCTGTGTTGTATTGCTCGATCTGGTTCATTGTAATTCCTTCGAAGATGAATTTGATTTAGCCTTGTTTAATTATATCTTGTTTTTCTTTAATACCTATTGTAGATGCCGTTTGGTCTTCAATTAATGAATTTTCTCTTTCAAGAAAAAAACAACTCTTCTTATTATTATGGCCGAAATCAGTCTTAAGTAGTACAATAATCCTAACCAAACTGAACTAGGCAAACACAAAAGATAAACAAAAACCAACAAACTAATCTTATCCAAACACACGCCTAATGCTAATAGAATCCTAATGCAAATGAACACTAAGCAAACGGCAAGACTCTATGATTAAGGGAATTAGACTCCTAAACATAATAGGATCCCTTACTCATTCACACTCCTAAACCAAGTATAACAAGCTCAACTTGGCGCCTACTAACTAGATTTCTATGCAAGATATAACTCCACTCCAATTAGAATCCTAATCCAACTAGGATTTGGAATTCTAACCCAACTAGAATTACAACCAAAATAAAACTACCAAGACTCCCAACAGAACTAGGAGTACTTTGCAACCTTCTTTTCTAAGAGAGACTAAGCTATTCAAATCCACATCACTATACCCATCCCCACCCCGGCGGGTATGAACATAAAACCATCCCCGCCCCACTACCCGCGTGGGTATCCATACCCGCCTAATCCCCATTTTCCCCGCCCCACCACCCTCCAAATCCCCAACTCAGACCCACCTTGAAAGGAAAGAAACATGCACAATATTTTTGACATTGATAAATATAAAAGGGCCTAAAAATACATAAATAATGAAACGACCCAAAAATAATGTAAAGGCCTATTGACTTTTTGATATTTTTGACTTTTAACTCAAACTTATTTAAAGATGGGGCTGGTGGGGCGGGTATTGGCTGAGCAGGGTGGATATTGGCGGGGCGGGGATGGGGCGGGTATAACTTAAAATCCATCCTCGTCCCCATCCCCAATGCGGGTATGGTTTTTATCCCCATCGCCGCCCCCACCACCCACCAAATCGGGAACCATCTCCGGGGTGGGGATGGGGCGGGTCTCTTATTTGACCCGCCCCACCTGCTGACCTGCTTCCCTAACCATGTGGGATACAGGATCTCGAATTCATTCTCAATCTACGCAACTTTGTGTACTCGTTATTCAGGATGCAGTTTCATTCTCCTTATATTTCCTTAAAAAAGAAGAAGAAAGGGATAAGACCAGTATGAGATTAGATTCAAAGTCCACGTGACATTTAAAATTTACCACATATTCCACTAACTCAATAAAGTAGAAAAATGGCAAAAGAAGGTGGAACAATTAATGAAAGGCGATGCAGGCTGAAAATAGCAGAGCAGCAACAACCACAATCAACGGGCAAGCCACCATTCAACTTGCCCTTACCTTCGCGAACAAGATACCTATTACCTGCTATCTCTTTTCTTCACATAATCTACCTAACCTTTGTAATACCAGATCTAAGGAAGTGACCACATGATAATTGATCTATTTTTATTTACACTGTGTACAGTTCCAATTCATCCTTTTCTGAAGGCAACTAGCTTACTAACCAGTAACCCCAATTTCATATAAAAGTGGGCGTGGCTCCTCTGCTGCTACTATTTGATACTCAACTTTCCTGAATGATTAGCTCCCCAAGGCCAGCAGCAGATGATCAGACAGATGGGGAAGGGGTCTGCATATGAATCAACATATACATATTACAAAAAAATATCATAGATGTTAGGACTTAGGTGTACTGGTGACGATGGACTACAACGATGAAATGATGATAAGAGCGAGAGACAGAACCATAATATGATAAAGTTGTTCTTCTTGTTGAAGAACTGCACGGATCCCTCTTACCAGGTAGCCACAACTCAACTCTGGTCCAGGTGATAATATTACGCTTAATACAAATGCCACCACCACGAGGACCAGCGACTGCGATACTCCCCAAAGTGCCATTTGCTTTTTAAGTTTATATTTCTCAGGAACCAGTATTTTGGTGGTTCATTTTTTTGGAGAAATAAATGATGCATAGATATATTGGTCAATGGAATTACATGGGTTCAACTTCAGCAATTTCCGACTTTTATTTTATCTTTGTGTATTGTGTGTTTTCATCTCTAAGGATTTGACTTGATTACTTTTGTGTGTAAAGTTGTTGCGGTTTGACATCTTCAACTTTAGGGCAAATGGGCAATGCCTGTAAAGATATTTTTCTGCTGAGTTGTTTTGTGTCTCCTTCTTACTTAAGACTTTGATTCTTGAGTCTTCATGATGAAATCGCCATAAGTTTGGAATACATCTAATACTCTCTCTGTTGAGCAAAGGTTTTCACACCTCAATGGCTTTAGGGGAGTGAAGTGGTGGCCGGTGGGCCTTTTTTTTAGTTAAGTAGAAAAAGTTGATGTGATCAGAGTCTCGAGCTTTGTTTCTTGAAAAGAGAAAATGTAAATGTGATCAGAGATAGTGAGTTATTTTTTTAGAGGAGAGAGAAAGTAGATGTGATTGGAGATAGTAGATAATTGTATGTTGAAGAGCAAAAGGGTAATGGCCTTCTCATTCTTAAATTAGAAATGTGTTAACAAATTGACACAACACAAAAAGGAATGTGTGCAAACTTCTTTGGAATGTAAGAAGTTTATACTAATTATTGGCTTATTGCAAACTATCTCACACTGGTGTTTGCAAATAGCTACCACACAAGATGATTGCTATAGTAACACTTCCTTTATGACTAATCCATTAAGGGTACAAATGATCATTATTGCCTTTTGTTGTCACCTAAACCTTACGAGGATTTTGGTATGAGGGAATGCATGAGAATTAGAGGGTGAGATGAGTATTATTGTTATTACCTGGTTTGGTATGTAGAACTTCCATCTCTCCTCACCCAATCCCAAGCCTCTATTTTTTCCAAACTAACACCCCATTAGAGCTGTATGGTGGGCCAGATCCGATCATTTATTTGAGGTGAAGGTGGTGTTACTCTAAAAACAGAGTTTCGCGGGAATTTGATTGGGACTTGGATTGATTCTATGCTTCCTTGATGGGTGGATGACCTCATGTCAAGGTTTAAACGTTCAGATTTTGCTTTTGTCTGAAGTTAGCGTTTTGAAGAAATACAGTTGGGTCCTTACCTAGAGCATCTTTTCTTTCTATAACTGGGAGGAGGGAATTTTTCCTCCAAATGCTGTCAATATGAATCACTAACAGGGATAATAACTGATTAACAGTACAAGTTAACGTATGAGTACTATGTAGAAAACTTAAAAAACTTAGAGATAAAATGTAAAATAAAAATAAAAAAAACATTAGGGATACAAAATCAATTCAACAACAATAGCAGTAGCAACAAAAAAAAATCACCAAATCATAATTCCAACATCATTCTCAAATCCCAGCTTCATTTCAAATTCATCCTCACACCTCAAATCCAGCTCAATTACTACAATCCAACAAATAAAAAAATTCGACCTAAAAATTCAACTCGGCAACTTCAAATAATCAACACACATACAAAACACATAAACACACTCAATTTCAACACTTCTAGAACAAAATTAATCCTTAATACATAATACCAACTTCAACACCACAAGCGAAGCTTCCGATGATAACATTTGCTTGGATGACGACAAATAAATCGGTGGAAGAGAGAGAATTGACTATAATCGGAATTACGACGCCGAGTCGATGTAAGAGATTTTTTTGGTGCGATTTCTGATGATTCGATTCTTCAATTCACGAAGAGCTTTAAACTTTTTTGTGATTTTAGTCGGAGAAATAAGTTTTCAGGAAAGTTGTTGGTCGCTGATGTCGGCATTGGTTCCGCCACCGAAGGCAGTTTTCATATAGCGCGGTGGATAGGAATTTTTAATGGGAAAAAAAAAAAAGGAAGGAGATCAACGTCGCCAGAAGCGCTAGATGCAACCGGGTGCATCAAATAATTTGCGTTATAAGCCCAATACACTCATTATCTAGCACAAACCTATTGGCTCAGCCCAATTACGCATGGCCTGCAAGGCCCAATGCAGCTTAGTCCATTCTATCTTTTCAATCCAGTTGCCCAATGCATCCTCTATTTATAAATAGAGGAGAAGGGCCAAGTAATATATATGCTGTATGCACGTAACACACTCTTACTACAAAACCCTAAACAAATGGAGAGTGAATGAGTGATTGAGTGATCCTCTTCAGTTCAGTTCTTAAATGATAATCATTACTATTAATTAGTTATAATTTAGTTCAGTTCAGTTGTTTTATGCCGAAGAGAAAAACCCCTAAGAGATTGCCAATCTTCCTATTACTGAATTCTCATCTGTTAGCTATACATTAAAACATTAATTTTATTGTATTTCTCTCTCCAATTTATTACAAACATATTAATACTTTGTGAGAAGAGCGTAGTAAATTGTGAATTGGTGATCTCCAAAAGGGAGTGCCAATAACAATTTCGCCTCGGTGTGCGATTATCGATTGTCAAACATCACAAATGAGATTGTACTGCAGTGTTTATGCAAAAATTCATAGCCTTTGGAAGGTCCTAAAGTTTGTATAATTCCCATTAATGTATCACATATATACATGTATATATATAATATATTAACACACTAAATATAATATATATATATATATATATATATATATATATATATATATATATATATATATATATATATATATATATATATATATTCTATTATATAAGGCATTTCTTGAGGACTTTTGGTGTCCACTTGAGTTGCTCCAAATTACCCCCAATTATAAACAAAAATTACAATTAGCAACCATTTAATAAATTTATAAACAAAAGTAAAATAAGGAAAAAAAAAGGAAAAGAATCCTAACATTTGCGTTAAAATAGACAAAGCTAGCGATTCTTTTACCTCATTGTGTTCACTTTTCCAATTTTTTTTTAATGCACTAATTAATTGTAAAGAGCGGTTTTTCTACTTCTTCGGTTTCTCTCTTCTCCTTCCTCTTATTTCAACTTCTCTTATGAATGAGGATAAAATTGAAAATATCCATTCAAAATCACGCATACGTGATGTCACGCACGCATCGCGTGCAAAAATACTAGTACTATAATAACACAACAATAAGTCTGAACAAAGATTTTTAAAATGAAAAGTGCACACATGAACTTAAAAGCCCAAAGGAAATGAAGAAATTAAGAACGTTTCAGAGAAAAAAAAAAATCAGCAAAACTGATAACAAGAGAAGACAAATTTGAGTGAAATAATATTAACAAAAGGGTGCTCCTCCTTTAAATATAATTTGAGTGAAATAATATAGTGACTAAAACATAACTGACACCCAAACCCTACAAAATTAGATGATAACTCAACCATAATACATTCTCAGTTTGGGAAAAGACAAAAGTAAACAACTGCATATCAATTTTCCTTGCACGCCCTGCTTCATCAGTCCATCAAATATCCCACCAAACGATAAATTGCATTTCATGAAAGCTTTCTAGACAGATTTTTCAAACCACATCCCACACATTTAAGCATAACAGTGCCCGTTGTAGGGACAGGTTTGATGTCAAATTTGACACCAAGAAAGTCCTTTATAAGCCTTAGAATTTCTATTCCGTAAGGAGAAAGTTTCCCCACTCGAATTTTTGAAACATCTTGAGGGCACAAAGCACATAGAATAAATAACAAGCCCTGCAAAAGCAAAAAAATAAGGGGTAAAAAACTAGTTAGTGTAATGGCTTCTTAGAGGTTTCTAATGAAAGGAATATGTCCTTAGACATTTCCGGCAATCACTAAATATAAAAGTAATTATTATAGAGATAATTAATTATGTTAGTTTAGTAATCACATTTACTTGCAATAGAATAAATGTTGGTTAGTGAGACAACATTGACTGAACCTACAACTAAGTTAACCTAATCCTATGAGGTCACACATCATAGTAACTAATTGAAGTAAGAAAACCGACCAACAGGAGAAATTAGGGTTAAGTTAGGTCTCTAAACTTATTCTCCTACTATTATAAAAGGTTATAATAAGAGGGTGGAATAGAGCGTTCAATTTGACAAAGTAGCTTTCAAACCTGAAAAGAGAGAGAAAACCCTATTCTTTCCCTTTAGAAAATTCAACCACCCTCCCTAAAAAGCAAGAGAGTAAAATATGTTCATCCTCTTCCGTTCTAACAGACGTGGGAATTTAATTTGTGCTCATAGACTAAGTAGAGAGACATCAATTGTTGTTCTTTGATCTCTAAAGCTTGCAATTCGGTGGAAAATACACTACAAAGGTTGCATATTCTTTTCCTTACAATATGATTCATATTTATGTTATGCATGCGATCTTGTGATAGATGTTAGGAAATTTGTTTCCTGAAATTCCGATATATGTTCATCTATATTCCTTCATCCAATATGTAAACTAACCATATAAGGTACTAAAATAAAAGTATGATAATATTGTTGCGAAAATAATTTACAAAGGCATTCATGTAGTAAAAAATAGGAAAAATGGTTACCAACAGTCCAAACAATCATTTATTTCTAGCTTGGCCTCACTTTATTTTGCATTTGACAAAAACCAAGTCAGGTGACCTAATTTACCTATTAGGACTTGTAATGATTTTTTTGCTTTTTAGGTAAAAAATGAATACAAGACTAGTGTTTATACTTGTGGAGTTGTGGAATTAATTCCCAAAATATAAAGCTCGCACTTAATTCATCCCTAAAAATCAATATTAGTCTTAATATCCATATTAGATTGAGATCACTTGGTTACATCTATCAATGACATTTTCCTGAAATAAGTCACATCTATCAATGACATTTTCCTGAAATAAGCTGTAAGGAACAGAGCTTCATAAGCTAAAAATAACATATAGATTAACTTCCAAATTTGACACCCAGTGAAGAATGTGTCCCAACTTCTAAATGACATAGATCAATTATAAGTTAAAATCGAAAATTTCAATTAGTAGACCATACATAAGTTTATATGGTGCACATCACGCACATTGCACAAAGCCTAACATCTTAGCCTTCCTGCTATAACTGCTAGTTATGTTTAAAAATTTTCGAAGGTTCTTTATTTTTCTTTTCCAAAAATAAGGCCAAAACTACAATTTTTTCATGGTTTGCGTACCCTGAGGATCCTACAAACTTGTGTAGGATCCTTTTTGCCTAAATATTTTGTGGTTGAAACAAAATACTAGATAGTTCCTAACCAATATATCATTATAAAATGCCGAGTGTGTTTTTATAATAAAGTTCCAAAATGTTCCTTTGGTTCAAAACAGATGAAACAAAAAAAAAATTCAAGCTTCCTTCTTGTATCATGAGATTACAGAGGTACGACTTCACTTTCCATCAATGAGAAAAATACCTTCCTGCCTAATTAAGACAATTTTATAATCTTTCGACAAATTTACCAATGTGAAAAAGGGTGCTAATTATACCAATCTCGTTAATTGGCCCAGAATAATACTCAGCTAGCAAGAAGTGCCAAGAACCACAGACAATACATAACCTATAAATAATTGTGCTTTTCTATAAGCTCAACCCTAGGTGTGAAAGCATCAACCCATTGCTCTACATCACCAAGTAAAGCAACTATAAAGATATCGGTTCTTTTTTATAAGCAGAGTGCAGAAACCATCATTCTTTTTGCTTTATATCACCAAATAAAGCAAAAGCAATGAAGGTTTTGCCTTATATATAGACAAACAGAACAGAAATGCCTTCCAAACATACTATAGGCAGTTTGTTTTTTTAAAATTATCTACATAAATACAACACTTACAAAGCCAATCAGACATTGTCAAGAGATCTATCAGACAAAGCAAACGGAGGGGGCACACACTAAGGCTCCGTTTGGTTAGGCGTAAAACATTTTCAGTAAAATGATTTTCATGGAAAACAATTTACAATGGAAAACACAAATCCAAAATTAGTTTTCCATTGTTTGGTTTCATGTAAGAAAAATAATAAAATGAGAGGAAAATAAATGGGAAAGTAAGGAGATAGTCAGAGGAGTGTACAAGGGAGAGAAGGAAAACATTTTTCCCTTCATTTTGAAAGGAAAATGGTTTTCCATCATTGAGAGAGCAATTTTACTCCAAGGGAAAATGGTTTTATACTCCTTTGCAAACCAAACAATGTAAAATTGAAAATAGAGGAAAACAATTTTCTAGGAAAATGTTTCACGCCCTATCTAACGGAGCCTAATTAAAAGTTATGCTGCATAACATAAGATTATCTATTGTATGTTAAGAAAACAAACCTGATGTGTTGAATCTACTACTCCCCCTGCTCAATTTCACCAAGTAAAGCAGAAGCAATGTCCACACCAACAACCATAGGTGACTTCAAATGTACTCTTACATCATCTTCCATTTCAGCTGTCTCCTCTTTATGTGGACGATGGACAGCAGTATCAGCAGAGATACAGCATCCAGAAGTAGTTTCAGCAACCAATGAGACCCCAAATCCTGGGGAGCTGAATCAAAATTGAATATCCAATAAAAAATAAGTCTCTCTAACTCAAAGAGAGGGCAACATCAACAATAAATTAATTAAACAGAAAACTCAGAAATCCTTTTCCACAAAAAAGTCTCACTGTTTTTCTATAGTGAAACTAGAAGTAGTGCTTGAAAGGAAAACATACTTACACATCAAATCCATGAGCCTCAAGGATGTCTTTAGTATTATGCATTAGACACTTAAGAAGTTGTTCTTTAGGATTAAAGGACAATTACAAGCAGAGAAGGCTGTAACTTACTTTCCAGCTTGTGCACCAGCCTTTCGATCAATGGAAATGTAGACATCCGGAATAAATTTATTGAAAATACCACGAGCAGAACATATAAGTGCTTCTGACTTGGACGATACTCGAGTAGAAAAGGACACCCCTCTAATACACTTTACCATTCCCTCATCAATCCAGTTCACTGCCTGAATGACGTATATGAGATGAACAAACATTAGATAACATACATTACATGGATAACAAATATTAGGTAAACCTACTTGATAGATAACAAATGCTAAGTAATACCTCTTAATAAAAAGAAATGCTAAGCAGTACTTACTGTTAAACTAGTGTGCAAAATTGGTATTGACAAAACTACTTGTCCACCACCCATAGGAGGTACCCCACGGCTCTCAATTTTCAACGCCAGGCCTTCTGAAGATACTCCAAAGCGTTTTAAAATGTTCAAGGAAGTTAACCGGAATGTATCAACAGATGGGTCTTTTGAATCATTCGTTATACCTGATGGGAACATAACTCATGTCAGTTAAAAGCAACCTTGATATGAAAAGAGTTGTATTCTACACGGAAAATTTCAGAAACAAGGGAAAGCTCTAGAAAGGACAATTGACAAGATGGTATGGTACAAATGTGGAGTAGTAGACTTGCCACCCATTTTCTTTATCGATCACCGTCATTGCAATTTACCTCTCCTTGTGGTTTATATTATTAAGTTCCACTTCCATTGTAATACTCCCTTTGGAAACCTGGAATCGGGATTTTCTGTGGACCGAGGACCGGACCGGAATCTTCAGTCCAGTCCGGTCCAGATTCCAATCCGACGCCCAGTTCCATAAGCACGAAATCGATGTATTACATAAACGGCCCCTTTTCCACTATATACAATAGTAATTTATGTTAACGGAAGGGGGGTAATTTAAAATTCTAAGTTGAAGTTGGAAAAAACTTTATGATCGAACAAAAAAAAAGTACCTTTAAGAGTAATTTGAAGGGAATTCTTGGCAAACAAACCCAGAACAATAAGAACTTCCAAGAAGTAGCCAATTGAACGACTCAACCCACAATCATGCTCCAGAAATTTGCCACCCATCACAATCCCTGGTTTGTACTTCAACTTGGTACCTGCATCAATCAATCGCTCATACATAAGAAATAAAATTAAATAAAAAAATCAAAATAAAAGGAAAGTAGAAACAAACCAGTTTCATTGATGACAACAGAGCAACCATCGCAGACTTTTTCGATGAGACGAAGAAGAGAGACTTCGTAAGGACGAAGACCAGGATTGATGTCAGTTGATCGAATATCGTCGATAAGAATGGGAGTTGATGAAAGTGTTGACAGAAGAAGACGAGCTCTTAGGTTTTGACTCCCTTTCAGTTTCATCAACTTTCTATTCTCCATTTTTCTTTCTTTTTCTTTTTTTTTTTTTTTTTTTTGAACTTCCAAGGAGAGGCTGGTGGTGAGACTGAGTAATCGATGAGTTTCTGTTTCTTTCTCTATTTGCAGTTTGCAATCAATTACGGAGTAGGGTTTCAGCAATTTCCTGACTTCCTCCAGTTAGTCCAACCCACTCCCACAAACACAAGCCCAATCCGTAAATCAGCCTCCCCCTTCTCCTTCTAACCAGCCCACTCCCTAAACTTCACCCGTGCTTGCTGCTCCTCCTCACACGCTGGCCCAGCCACGCCATCCCAGTCCAGCATTCATTCCCTCGCCCAGCCCGTCTCCACCTAATGACAGCCCACCTACAGCCGGCCCAATCCCTCCTGCTACCCAGCAGCCCACCCGCATGACCACCAGGAGCCAACACGGCGTTTACAAACCAAAAGGCCATTTAACTTATGGTTTTTCACCATATACCTCCGACAGATTGAAAAATTCAGCATATACCCCTAATATGCCTGGATATTCATCATATACCCTTGAGTTTCGAAAACGTTCACCATATGTCCTTTTTTATAGCAGACATTAACTCGCCGTTTGCCACTATTTACGATTTTACCACGTTAACTTAATTACCCCTAATCTTAAAAAGAATAAAAAAAAATCCCCATCTCTCTCCTCCACTATCAACATTGACTAATTACTATCGTATTGGTACTCGTTTTGATGGAATTCTCGAAATTCGTACCCTTAAAAAATCGTAGGCGGCGTCCGTTTTTTCAAAAAAGTTGTTTTGCAGCTGAAATCGGTCGTTTAAGATCGCCTCGTGAAGCATACCCAAAATACCGTCGTATTGGTACTCGTTTTCATGAGCTTCTCGAAACTCGTATCCTTAAAGGGTCGTAAGTGGCGTCCTTTTTTTTAAAAAAAATCGTTTTCTTTGGTGAAATCGGGCCGTTCAAGATTGTATCGCAAACCGTGCCCAAAATGTAATCGTATCGGTACTCGTTTTGATGATCTTCTCGAAATTCGTGCCTTTAAAGTGTCACCTTTGGCGTCCGTTTGTTCAAAAAAAGTCGTTTTGCCTGCGAAATAGAATGTTTAAGATCGCATCGAGAAGCGTGCCTAGTTACCCGTCGTATTGGTACTCATTTTGATGGGCTTCTCAAAATTCGTGCCCTTAAAGGGTCGTCGATGGCGTCCGTTTTATCCAAAAAAGTCATTTTGCCGGTGAAATCAGTCATTTAAGATCGTACCGGGAACGTGCCTAAAATACCGTCGTATTGATAATCATTTTGATAGGCTTCTCGAAAATTGTAGTAGGCAAAATAGACCTGTATCAGATTGACCCAACTCGAAACCCGTTTTTCACTCGAAAAAATGACTCGAAATGATACTAAAACATGAAATAACCCGACCCGAAAGTAAATAGACCTAAATATGACCCGACCCCGAATATACCTGACCTGAAGGGACCCAACCCTGAATTAACCTTATAATGATGACCTAAACCCGACCCGACCCGAAAAGTTGTCATATTAGTTACTTTTTAATCAAATTTAAGGAAAAATTTGTCATGGAATACTATATATGAGTTAGCCATTGCCCATTAGTTATTTCACTTACTCTTATTAGTCTTATATGTGTTTTATTTATTTGTCGGATTAGAAACCCGATCTAACCGACCCGATGTGACCTGACCCGATCTAACCCCGGCCCGATGTGGCCCGAAATTTCATGGGCTCGCACCCGAACGGACCCGACCCGAACATAACCCGAACACAAAGGTGACCCGATTTTGACCCGGCCCGTAATGACCCGACTCGTATGACCTGTTTGCCACTTCTATCGTAGAAAGGGTCATTGGTGGCGTCCATTTTTTCAAAAAAAGTCATTTTTGGGGTGAAATCGGTTATTTAAGATCGCCTCGAAAGCGTGCCCAGATTACCCTCATATTGGTACTCGTTTTTATGGGTTTCTCGAAATTCGTGCCCTAAAAAGGTAGTCGGTGGCGTTCGTTTTTCCAAAAAAAATTCGTTTTGGCGATGAGATATAGAGTTTCAATTATTAAGGTTAATTAGTTAGGGTTAATGGCATTAGGGTTAGTGGGTTAGGTTAATTAGAGCATTAGGATTATGAGGTTAGGGTGGAGGGAGGGTTAATTAGGTCATTAATGGCAAAGCTGTAAATAATGCAAATGGTGACTTAACGTCCGTTAGGAAAAAGGTAGTTGGTTCACATTTTTAAAAAACTGAGGGGTATATGGAAATATCTGAACATTGGGGGTATATGGTGAAAAAACCGTTATTTTAATTATGATTGAAATTCGCTTATAAGATATATTATGTTTTTTTCCTCTATCATACTTGAAACAGAAGTCTACGTGGAGTATATATATAATGGGATATGACAATCAATACTTTCTTTTTTTTTTTTTTTTTTTTTTTTTTTTTTTATGGGGAGAAAAATTTCTTAAGCTAACCTCCTTAATCAGGGGGCCAGCCTAAAACATAATTTCGGATGATAAGGGAGAAATCAATACAGTAAGGGGGGGACCAAATTAAAACATCAGAATAGCGATGACCCTTGTGAGCCATGAAATTCGCCGCTTGATTGGCTTCCCTAAAGCAATGCCAAATCTCTACTTCCTCAAATTGCCCCAAAATATAACATGCATCCACAATGATATTAGAAATAGACCAGGTGTAGACACATAATTGTGTCTCCCCATTTAAGAATCCGATGATGAAACATACCGTTGTCTTAATTGGTCCGACCTAAGGGCAGAGCAGTCTGAAAAGTCATTCAAAACCATTTTTGAAAGGTGTTAAAGTCCTATTTTAAAGCCCAATTAATTATTCATGATAATTAATTGTATTTGAGCCCAATTCTTTGAAAAGCCCAATTAATTGATTTATTTTAATAAATAAATATTTTCAAAAGATTTTTTTTATAAGTCAAAATAAGATTTTATCCCGTAAAATCGGATATCTTTAGTTAAAAGATAAAAGAAAATCTTTTAGAACGCGTTTTTATCAAAAAACTGTCAAGATGTGTCAAAAACAAGCTCTGCGCTGAGCGCAATTTCCTACTTAGACTAACTATTTTTAGGGTGTTTAAAACGTTATTTGATTATTCTTTGGCATTAAATCTGTAATGAATCAATATTTAGTAGAGGCCAGCAATGGGCAATATAGTTCCTGACTGTATTGTACCATCACCCCCGAACTCAATCTTTGGTTCATTTTGACCATCTATGGAGTTTAGACGGGGAAATCTACATTGGATAATTTGTCCCTACGGTTTTCCCATATCCAATTAGGTTTATGATTCTTCCTTTAATGAATTGTTAGCGACTTCAAAAATTTCAATACAAAGACCTTATCAATGGGGTAGTCAAATCTAATACGCGCTCATCCCGCGTAGGCGAAATAAAAACACGCCTACACCAGGGTACTAAAGAGATTTTCTTTATAGAATTAATGACCGTAATATTGTCTCCTTCAATGACAATTTTCCTACACTGGAGGGAAAGGGCTTCTTTCAGGCTCTTAAGAAAACCCATAGCTTCTGCCATGAGAATAGAAGGATACTCACACAACGACTTGGCACTAGCCATTAAAACTTCTCCTTCAGAATTTCTAATAACAAAATCATAAGAAGCTTGGCCATTATCAAGTTTAGAGGCATCAAAATTTACTTTGACCACATCCTGAGAAGGGGGAGTCCAAACAAGATTTTTGCCGGAGCAAGGAGGAAGCTTGGAGATTTGAGGAAGAGAATTACTAAAGGTCGGAATCAGCAAATTAGCTTTGTCCCATTTTAAGATAAAAAAGTTAATAAGATAACTAGCTTGGGAGAAAGAAATACATTCATTGTTAAAGATAAGTTTATTTCTAAAATACCAAATGTGCTTCCAAACCACAACAAGTTGAGTAAGATAGGCCATATCCAAATTATGATGACAAGTTTCTAAAATCGAACGAAAAGAGGTGAGCCGCATGGAAGCAAACCAAATAGGGGGCTATTCCATTGGAAATTACCCTTCAAATGAGAGTAAATATCCAACACAAAAAGGCACTCAAACACATAGGTGACACATCGTCTCGAAGAAGAAGCACATAAGCAACAATTTTGAGGAACAAAAATATGGCTCCTCTCCAACCTACTAGTAGTAGCTAGACCATCATTACAAGATTTCCCTTGGAAATTCTTAATTTTGGAGGGAGCATTGATGCCCCAAATCCAATTTTATTCAACTTTCTCATTGCACTTTGGATTAGGGACACCCCCGATTTGACATAGTATTGGCCATCCGGGGTTAACCCCCACACCAACTTATCTTCTTGAGGCAAAGAGGGAATAAACACGAAGAGATTAACTTAACCATACTAGGAGGCACTAGCGTGAGAAGCTTGGAGCAATCCCAAACACCGAGTCATCAATACGATCGCTACTCGTGAATAGTTCATAGCCAATAGTAGGTTGAAATTTAGAACTTAGCGGGAACTAAAAGATCCAATTATCGGACCAAAATGAAATATCATTGCCTTTGCCCACCAACCATCTAAGACCTTGTTTAAAAATTGGACGATGACGTAAAAGGTTCTTCCATTGCCAAGAGGCATTAATCGGAGTATTGTAAAAAAAGAGATTTTTATACTTCAAATAATTTTTGTTGACTAACTTGACCCGGATATTATCCTTGCTTACTATTATTTTACATAAGAGTTTCATTTGGAGCGCCACATTAGTAACTTCCGCTTTTCTAAACCCAATCCCCCAACTGACCTTTGGTTGACATATCTGTGGTACCCGACTTTTTTACTTGTCTTAATTAACGGTCCGAATCTCACAAAAGTTTCTCATTGGACTATGAGTTTTAGAAAACTTTGAAGCCGCCACCCTATTAATTTCTAAATAGGGACAGATTTATTTAACAAATCATTTTAAAATCAATTTCAAGAAATATCATTTAAAACGATGGTGACTTCATATGGATAAGGCTTTTTGAAAATTGGTCTTTTATACCATGAGATAGGGTTCGGGGTTTAGGTTAAGAGGTGCGAACGTCTGGAACTCGTCTCCTCTTCCGTTCTAAAGAACGGGCTCTTACTAAATGTGTTACTTTCCATTTTAAAGTAATCATGGCTATTCAAAAGAAAGAAAAAATCACATAATTTGCACATATACACATCAACCATTTTTATTCAGGACCAATATATCATTTGTACATGGTAGGTTTGAGCACCGAAGTTGCACTACGTACCAATCATTACGAGATTGGAATCCACTCATAGATCAAAACCATCGTAGTTCGATCTAGTGTCTCATCCTAAATGGCCAATTCCACCGGGGAAAGAAAAGGGAAGAATAGATTATGAATGATTCACCTTTAGAATTAAACAAATCTATTAGAAATAAGACAATCACTCCAATTAGCGATTGAAATGAGGATTAAGATAATCACTTTAGTTCGTGATTAAATATGAAGGATTAAAATAATCACCTTAATTAGTGATTAGAAATGGAGGTGAAGATAATCATCCTAATCAATGACTAAACTTAAGAGGAAAGATAATCACCTTGATTAGTGATTAAATGGGAAAAATAATCGTCCTAATTAACGATCATTAAGGTTTAAGATAATCACTCTGATTAGTGATTAAATGAGAAAATAATCGTCTTAATTAACGATCATTAAAGATTTAAGATAATCACTCTAATTAGTGATTAAATGAGGAAAATAATCGACCTAATTAACGATTATTAAGGTTTAAGATGATCACTCTAATTAGTGATTAAATATGATGAAAGGTTAAGCTAATCACCCTAATTAGTGATTAACCAAGGTTAAAGATAATCACCTTAATTAGTGATTGAATGAAGAGTTTGAGTTAATCACTCTAATTAGCGATTGATCGAGGATTGAAATAACCACCATAATTAGTGATCATATTTACGATTTTCAAGAGGTCTTAGAGGTTTACTTCCTAATTGAAGGCTTTGAAAATTATTAAGTCATTTGGGGGAGAAATGATCAATTTGAGATTGAATTTGGAGATTTGTGTTTGGCTAATTGAAATTTGGCCACTTAAAGCGAGACACGTAAAACGACCTAAAATTAATTCGGAGATCATAATTACCAATCTAATTATGTCAAATTATATGATTAATCCAATTGAAGATGGAGAACAAATTTAAAATGTAGGATGGATCATCATACAATTTAACTTAGTTAGATTTGCAATTTTTCCTCTTAATTGAGATTAGGTCATTTGATTCATATACTATGATATATTGACCCAACATGCAATATTTGTAACATTGGTTGCTCATTTTATTAAAAAGATTTGTGGAATTATTTATGAAAATTCTGCTCCATGATTTTCATTAATTGAGTGATGTAATAACTGTTTACAAATAATCATTATTACAACAGAATGTAAAAAATCTAAGATCTATACAAAATCTTCAATCTTGATCTTCACCATGATGCTCCTTAATCTTCATCTCCTTGAATGGGCTTTGAAATTCATGTTTATTTGTAATTTTGTGAAAATTAGAGATTAATTAACCTCTTTGATTTTGATTTTTTATTACAATTTTTATTTATTTTTTATTTACATGATAAAATGAGTCATTTTAAGCAAATCTTAAAAATTTCATCATTTTAATTATCATTTTCGTGTGAAAATAAAATAATTTTTTTTTATGAAACTTGAATTAGGGCCTGTTCTCTTCGGCATAAAACAACTGAACTGAACTGAACTGAATTGAACTTAACTGAACTTAATTAAATTATAACTAATTAATAGTAATAATTATCATTTAGGAACTGAACTGAACTGAAAATAAGCTGGGGAGAACATGCCCTTAATCATTTTATTTCATTTTTTAAATTGCACTTTTGTTCTTGTACTGACTTACATAAATCATAACATTCTGTACAAAGTGTTAAACTGAGCGTATGATACATCTGACTATGGATAGATCAGTGAGCTCTTTAGTGATTTACATGAACGTTTTTGTAAAAATGATATAAAATTGTATAAAACTCATATGAACATGATTTTTGTATTTTTGAAAAGCCACTTATGTTTTCTTTAAACTTTATGTTTTTATTTTTGTCTAAATGATTTTATTTTTTAACTTTATTGACAAAACAAACCTAGGTGGTACTGGACAAAATCAGTTTTGCACAACAAAGTTGTATGATTTTTAATTATTTGGACAAAATTCGTTTTTTAAAAATTCCAAATCCCAGTTGCTGGAAACATCTTCAACTTCATAAGAAAAATATTCAATCCTACGAACTATTTAGTTAATGCAGACGAAACAATGAAATAAAGTATGAAATTAAAACTGACCATAGTTACAGCATCACATTTTTTTTATGGAGATGTTTATACACAACTTTTCTTGAATTTTTTTATGAAAACATTTTTTGTGATGAACAACAACTTGATTAAGGAAAATCACATAATCACATTGTTTCCTAAGAGTCACCTCATTAGAGGTGACTATTCTAGGTGGGGTGATTTAAGGTTGGGAACCTATTAGGACTTCCACATACCCAAATCACTCCAAAGATTAAAGAAACGATAAGAAGAAAATAAGGAGAAAGTTAGTAGATGATTAAGAAGATAATCAAAATAAACAAGAATTTCAACTTTACCTTGCTAGCTCAATGATGCAATTCCTTTTTGCCATTTTTTCTACCTTTTTTTTGCGATTTTCTTTATTTCTAAGTGAATTTCTAAATCCTCTTAATTACTAACTTAAGCTCTTTTTGTGTTTTTTCCTTCTTTTGATGAACTTCTATTACTTACTAATTAAGACTTTTGTTTAGATGAAAAGATTAAGGAGGAGAAGAGTAGTAGAGATGATGAGAGTGAAGTTGAATTGTGTTTTTTTCAACTTGGTTTTGAAGTGGAAAAATGAGGGCATTTATAGAGAAATGAGGAAGGTGAACTAGGGTTTCAAAGAGGTAGAAAATCAGATTTTTCACCCAAAAAATCTGATTTTCTTCATGCTTAATCACCTTAATGACATCACTCTAATGACCTCACCCTAATGACATCATCAAATCTCTTTGGAAACACAAATATTCTTATTCTTTTTGGATTTGCTCATAAATGATGCAAAATCAGATTTTCAGAAAATATTCTTCCCTAATCATCCTAATACGTAAAAAAAAAGCATCGAAAAACGTGCAAACAAAACTGATTATAATGTTGTGCCAAATGCATGAGCCCTGCGCTAGGCACAGCGCCGTGCGCTAGGCGCAAGGCTCCGCGTGCTCGGCGCATGATTGTGTGCTTCGCGCACACTCGAATCCTCCGGAAAAAATCGGGATCTTCCCCTCTTACACATGGGATTTGATTCTTATTCTCACATCTTTTCATGATTTTTATTCTCTCACTAATGGATAAAGGATGGGTTTAGTGGATAAAGAATATATTCTTATTCTTTATCCAATGAACAATGACTTGACCATCAAGAAACTGATCAAGCACTGGTTTTGGGATACGACTAAATCCCGACGCTAATCGCGACTCGTTGTTTTTTTCTCGAAAGACTAACTTAAGCTAATTAACGAAAACTCTTCAAATTAATAAAGACGAGCATGATTATACTACGAATCATTTTATTAAAACAGTGGTTGTAGTTATTGACTACGACTCACGGAAATTATATTTCAAAGCCGAAACCGCAAAAAACGTAAAAACCGTACGGCGGAATGAAACTAGCTCTCCGGGGCGAAATATACATTTTGACGGGGAGCTTGCTCCACGATGCATGAATTTTTTTTTAATTTATCCGAAAGAGGGGTTCAAATTTTGGTGTCTACAGAATGCCCCACATTGGTCGAATTTTAGAGGAAATGATGGCCAATGTTTGAAAAGACACAAAATTATGACAGAAAATTTCTTTTGAGATAACATATTCTCCATAGAAAATAGTTATCATCAGTGCTATGATTGTAGAAATTCCCAATTAATTTTCTAAAACTCAAAAGCGACTTTATCGTCATCTTAGATAGAAAATGCCAATTAATTTTCTAAACATTTAAAAATGCGACTTTATCGTCGTTTTAACTAGAAAATCCTAATTAATTTTCTAAAATTTTGAAAATGCGACTTTATTGTTGTCTTAGATTGAAAATCTCAATTAATTTGCTAAAATTTTGAAAACACAATTTTATTGTAGTCTTAGATAGAAAATCTCAATTAATTTTCTAAAATTTTGAAAATGATACTTTATCGTCGTTTTAACTATAAAATCCCAATTAATTTTCTAAAATTTTGAAAATGCGACTTTATTGTCGTCTTAGATAGAAAATCTCAATTAATTTTCTAAAATTTTGAAAATGCGACTTTATTGTTGTCTTAGATAGAAAATCTCAATTAATTTTCTAAACTTTTGAAAACGCGACTTTATTGTCGTCTTAGATAGAAAATATCAATTAATTTTTTGAAAATGCGACTTTATTGACGTCTTTTTTCAGTCTTATGAATTTGTTTTTTGTTAATGTGGGAAACTGCGACACTTGACAGGTTGACTCCAGTTTTTTCTTTTTACAGTTTTCATGGCCTTGATGACAAGCAAATTGTCAAATCACCATCACTTACTTTTTATGACTCCATGTATTATCATGTCACCTTAAATTAGGACATTGTCAGGTCATGTCACCTTAAAGTGATGCATTGTTAAATTATGTCACCTAAAAAAGGGTGACCAAAGGTTATTACTCTCTATGGTGGACCAAACCTCATATGGCAAAATTTTTATCTGTTTTTTCCAAAATCTTTCGGAAAATTTTTCATGCATAATGCTTATTTGCTTTATTGGAAAATGATGATCACTATATAAAATAGGTTGATGATGGTCATTATTTTGGATGATTATTAGGAAAGGATTGTATCAATGTTCTTGATTCATCATTGACACTTATTTTTTTGTTATCGGTTTTAACAAAAATTGCCATACCACAAATGCTTGGTCATTAACCGTTGAGAAGGATGCTCTTTATTATCCTATGGACAATACTCAAATTTATTATCCATGGCATGAATCATGGATGATCATCCTTTCCATCTATAAAAAGGGCATGGTTCTTCATCTCTAAATGCACCACTTCCACTACCCCAATCTTCTCTCTAAAATTTTTTGCTTTCACAAAATGGTTCTTACTTATGAAGAAGCTAATGAAATGCGGAGTCGGGAGAAAAAACAACTCTAGGTTAGAGGTGGCCATTGGGCGGGTCAACCCGGGACCAACCCTAAACCGGCCGACAAAGGCACGGATCGGAATCGAACCGTAAAAAGGGGCCTAAACCGGCTGTAACCGGTGGAGATGGCGGTTTTTGGTGGGTCGGTGTTAGGGGAAAGTAACCGGCACGGACCACCCGTAAAACCGGCCCGTGAACCATGATTGATAGCGGGTTGGACCTCCCGAGAACAGGTGAACCGCACGCGTAAACCGGTGCGGGGACCGCCCATGACACCGTAGATAAACCGCCCGGAAACCGTAGATAAACCGCCGTGGAAACCATAGGCGAACGGAAATCGTACCAAAAACGTCGATGAACCGCCCCGGAACCGCACTCAAATTAAAACCGCATCTCGAACGACCGAACCCTACTCAAAACCGTCGATGAACCGCCTCTTGAATTCTTGCGCGCAACCTGGCCAAACTCCAACAAGAGAAGTGGTGCCTTGGTGGTTCCTTGAATTCGCAACAAAAGGGAAGAATGGAGGGGGAGAAAAATGAAAAGGGAAAACGCTAGGAGAGAGAGTGAGAGAAAAGAGGATGTTAAAATTAAAATGTAAATAAAAATATTATTATTTTACACTTTTATGTACAATGTTTTGTCCTCTAGCTTGCTCATCAAATTGGAAAAGAAGGAACAATGCTTCACTTGTTCAATTTGAACATTTCTATGGTGCGATAGCATGAGTTGTTGGTCATGAATTAGCTTTCTATCCTCTTCCATTACTACCAGGTTGCAATTTTTCAGCTTTTTGCTCCCCATTTGATAAGATCCAACGGATCAATTATCATCCATCTACTGCATTTCACCTATTTGCACTGCAATTCCACTTCAAAATCAAACTTTTTCTCTCCCAAAAAATCCTATAAATACCCCTTCCACCATTCTCATTTTTCACAACTCTCTCAATCACATACATTCTCTCAATATCTCGATACTCACACTTCTCTTTATTTCTTTCTCCGAATTCTCAATATTTTCTTTATCTTTCTATTGTCTAATTGGCAAAATTTTAAATTCTTCGTTATATTAGCTTCTTGCTTTATTACCATATTAGTTCTAATAATATCATATTACTTTCATACTTTTCTTTTAATTTCTCAAAAAAAAAAAAAAATGTCTAATTTTTTTTTAAAAAGATGACCGGAAGAGGTAAGAGTGGTGGTTCTAGTAGTCGAAGGGGTGGTTCTTCTAATTCACCGTCCATCGACAATAGCGATTTCATCCAAGAATTAGAACATCGTTGATAGATGATATTCAAATTCCCATGCACCCACCCAACCAACAACAACGGGCTTCAAACATGCAACAACCAGGGTTAGTGTTTAATACTAAGTAAACCAACTTTCACTTGGCTAATTATTAGTTATTATATAAATAGACAATGACTAAGAGATTTGATCATGATTATGTTAAACTAATGGTTTATAGCAATAATAATTATGTATAATATTTATGTATATCAACTATCACTTAGCTACTTATTTGTGATTATTTTAATAGACAATGACTAAGACAATTAATCATGTATATGTTAAATTAATATTGTTTTAGCAATAATAATTATGTAAATAAAATATCACTTCGCTAACTAATGGTAATTATGTTAATTGTGATTATGTCAAGCGAAAAAAAATTAAGATAATTAATCATGATTATGTTAAATAAACTATGAGTTAGCTATTTAGTGTTAATTATGTTAATCGACAATGAGTAATATATGTTTACTTAAATATTATAGATGAAGCCGGGTGAAACCAAGGTGGGCAACGAAGAAGAAGGAGCTGGTGGCTCGCAACCTCATGGAACCAAAAAGGGTCACGGGTGTGGCCATTCTTTGAAAAGGTTGCTACCAATGAACACAGAACAACTGGAAGTGCATTTGTCACTTTGCGAAGCCGCGGGGTGTCAATCCACCTCAGGCTTACAATTCGAGGAACGGTGATGGAGCAGGGGACCTTGGGTCGCAATTTGACCAACAAACATGGCCTTACGACGGAGAATGTTAGCAGTGGCAAGGACCGAAACACCTAGACACAACTCCACGGGTATGCTTTGGTGAGATGCACCGCAGTATGCCTTTCTCCTATAATAGAGATTGTATGATTGATGAATTTGCTAAATATGTTATCAACGATGAATTGCCATTCAACCATGGGGAAAGTGATGCATATGAATATTTCAATAGAGCTGCTTTGCAACCAGCATTTAGGAAAGTCCCTAGGAACACACTAAAGCGTCGCACACAAACTGCATTTCATCTCTATAGAAGTCATATGATAGAGATGCTTCGTACCTTCAACGGTCGCATTAGCCTGACAACGGACACATGGACCTCATGTTTTGGTGAACCCTTTATGTGTGTTACTGCCCATTGGATCGATGATGAGTGGTTTTTGCAAGAAACGTATTATTGCTTTTAAGCTTATGGAAGATAGTCATAGTGGGTACAAACATAAAAGCCCGTTTAATGGAGTGTTGTAAGAAATACCATTTGCTTGATTAAGTATTTTCGTTATCTATGGATAATGCAATGGCCAACACTAAGGCCATTGATTTCTTGAAGCATGAAAGTACATTTAAGCTTATATTAGATGGTCAATTCTTACATGTTAGATATTGTGCTCATATACTCAACTGTCATTCTCAAGAAGGTATAGCCTGTTTACAACCTTTATTAGAGCCCATTAGAAATATCGTTAGGGTCCTAAGAAAAACCAGGTTAAGAGGAGGTACATGGCATTGTGTAAGGAACCGACACCGAAGAAGGTGTGGTCTCTTGAACTCCATCACGATGAAACTCTACTTATAAACTGCTGAATGATCTGATCAGGTATCGTGATGTTATTATCTTCCTTTATATAATGAAGTTGTTTTGGAAGAAGATATGTTGATTAATGATTATCATTGGACCAGCTTGCAATACTTATTCCGGATGTTCTTAAATCTTTTCATTATCTTTTACTAACACATTTTCTTGGTTTATGAACCCAACATTCATTTGGTAATCGTGAGAATGCAATAAGGTGGTACATGTCATTAATGAGAAATTGGATGTGAGTGAAATCAAGTTATGCTTTGGTTAGCATGAAGGTAAAGTGGTTTGCATATTTTAGTGAATTTAGTACATTTATGGTGTGTTGCTTGTGTACTTGATCCGCTTTGTAAACTTGATGGCCTATCGAACTTGCCAAATTTCTATTATCACTATTTAGGTTTTTCGTGGCGATGTTGGCAGTTATGTTTTTAAAGTGTGAGGCACCTTTTGGGAGAAACTTCATGATTTTTATGTTTCGATTTATGACCCTGACGTCGTTCCGAGCTTAGGACATGCAAATACCGTTCGCTTTGATTCTTTATTACTAAACATATTGGAAGAAACAAAAACTAGTGTCTTGGGATGCGCTTGCGCGGGGTAGGAAGCGATCATTTGTCCTATCAATTTGCAACAGGTGCAAATTTCCGCATTCTTAAATGGTGGAAACATAAGGAAAATCAATTCCCCATTTTTGGTTAGAATTGCAAGCGACACACTTGTCAATTCCAGCATCAACTATTGTTTCGAGTGCTCTTTTTAGTACAAGGTAGAAGAGTCTTTAGATGAAAAAGATCTCGATTACGTCTCTACTGTAAAGCATCAGGATTTGCGTTTGGTAAGAAAGATTGAGATCAAGCCGAAAAAAAGAACACAGGATTAAGTGGAAGACGGCAATGAAGAAGATGATCCTTGGATGCTCATGAAACCGAATCATCTAGTTCATCCAATGCAAAGGAACATACGGATGCTGACAATAGTCGTAACTACT
>CANSNZ010001452.1:0-111756 GCA_947646795.1 Beta lomatogona
ATGACTGTATATAAAGCCCCCACATTCTTCAAGTTTTCTCTTCCAAGAGCACCATCATAATCAAGCTCTATCCTCACAGTAACCAAGTCTACCGCCATTGAAGAATCTACTATCAACCAACAAAACCACCTCCCATTTCCAACCCTCCAAAGATCAATGGGGAACCCATCAAACCCCCACAGTCTTTGGCAAGGTCAACGAGCCCTCTCGAAATGCCCCCAGTGAAAACCATGTTCCATTCGTGAACCGCATCCTGTCCTGATCAATGGTCATGTTGAGCTTTTCCATAGGGAATAACATATACCAGGATCCCTCCTGATTCACACATACTCCATTTTGGTATTGGGGTTGGGTACATGGTGCGAATTGATCAAAGCTTTGTGGCTGTTGTATACACAGGATTATGCTGGATTATCCATCATCAATATACTCTGCTTCAATGGCAGACCAATATCTCCTTTGACCATAGTTGGAGAGTCAGAGGTCGGAGACAACTCGGAGCTAATTGCAATTTTAATAGTTGTAACGTTTTTGACTTTTGTCTATTCATGACTTCTGACTCGTACTCGAAACTAATATATAATACAAACTTTACCAATTAGCATGTAAGATGTTATTAGATTTATATTTAGTATATATTTACAATATTTCAACTTTTTATAATTTTCACAATTACACAATTAGAGGGGTACTAATGGTCAAAGTTTCAGTACATCGGTATGATACGCGAAAAAGTAAAAAATATTGCAACTACTAAGAAACAACGGGAAGTATATATATATATATATATATATATATATATATATATATATATATATATATATATATATATATATATATATATATATGTTGTATATCTATCTATATATATATATGTTTTCGCCTGAAACTAGTCGAATGAGGTAAAGGTGTTTAGAGAGTAGCTAAAATCCCGAGTTGGAGTAGTAATCTCGAGTCTTGTCACTTGAGTCCCGCAAATTAAAACAAGGAAAACTGGCGGGGTGTTCCGGAAAGCTTCCCGACGCTCAACTCGCTTGAGATTGAGGTAGAGAGAGAAAGTGAATAATTGAGGAGCATCTTTCGTTTTGTTAAGTGAGAATTCCTTACCTCTTTCGTTGAATTGGGGCTTTGGTTAGATAATGTTGGGGATTTCCCAGGACAAGAAACCCTATAGGGGAACATCCATGCCTGTAGGGAAATTGTCTCCCTTTTTTATGGTAAAGCTATTCTTTGCCTAAGGAGGCGGTAGGGGGCCCCGGGAGCATGCAGATCGCTTCTTTCAAGTGGGCTCGGATAACATCACAATTAAACCGGGTCATGGGTCCAAACAATTAGCCCCACGCCAAGTAACCGGAGTGGAAATCGCCTTTTTAGTGCGGTTGATCGGGCGAACAAAGTAATTGTATTTTTTGCCGATGTTTGAGCGGGGCCACGAAGTCTTGTGACGGATCATAGTGAAGAAAATATTATGGCGCTAGGATTAACCAAACACGGGGTCTCGCTGCTCGGTCGACGAGTCCGCAGACCCGAGGGTGAAACGCCCGGTGGGGCTTAGGGGGCAACCCGATGAAACCCGAGGAGTGAGATCTTTTTGAATTCCCGAGCCTAAGGAAGAATCTCTTGTGAATTCCCGACCGAGGTAGATCCCGAGGAGTGGTACATAGGGATGGCAATGAAGCGGAGATGGGTCGGGTGGAGCTCCATCCGCCTCAACACCCGCGACCCAAAACTCCATCCACACCATCCATCACCCCGCCAAAAATTTCACCCATATCCGCTCCATCCATCATCCGCGGGTGGGCGGGTGGGCGGGAAACGGGTGATATTAGGAACAAAAACTATTTTATAGACTTAACAATTTTAAAGAAATTAATATATGAAAAATTAATCATAGTATCATAGATTAACGACAAATTATCAATATTATTACACACCAAAAAGTAATTATAAGTATTTTTTTATCCCTTAAAAAATAAGTATTTTTAATTACCTTAAATGACACGTGGCAAAGAAAAAAACAATTTCTTTATATATATATATATATATATATATATATATATATATATATATATATATATATATATATATGAGTGGATGGATATATTAATAGATGGATGGAGCGGGTGATGGATCCAAAAATATCATCCGTATCCGACCCGACCCATCACCCGATCCATCCATCACCCGCTGCGGTCACCCGCTTCACCACGGATGATCACCTATTTATTCCGCCGGGTGGGTGGATAACCACTCACCATGGATAATTGCCATCTCTAGTGGTACGTACCTCTCGTAGGATGAACCCCGAGCCCGGGGAGGAGGCAATCTGCTCGGTCAACGTCGATTCGGCGCTTCGATGAACCCCGAGAGCATCCGGCTTCTTTTGCCGGGCCCATGGGCCCCGACCCGGGAATGAGCAAATCCCGACCCAGGTTGGCGCTGCCTTGGAACTTCGGTTGAACCCCGAGTGCGTCGCGTTCTTTCCGCCGAGTGAGCCTGCACCGGGGATGTGTAAATCCCGACTAGGTCGTCGCGCCGCCTTGGAACTCAGTTGAACCCCGAGTGACATCGTATACCTATCGGGTGCACCCCGACCCGGGAGGAGTGCTGAACTAGCCTTTTTGGTAACCCCCGCAGAGGTATTTTAAATGGGAAGCTCCCCGGCAGGGCCGAGGAGGGCGAGGTACCAACTGGGGCTAATGAGCCCTTCTAGGGCTACCCCCGAGTTGGGTACTTGATGCACTTAGCCATTTCTTGGCTAAGTAGAGATGAGGTACCAACTCGGGGGCTAATGAGCCTTTCCAGGGCTACCTCGAGTTGGGTACTTGATGCACTTGGCCATTTTTTGGCAAGGTAGGGATCCCTCGGCAAGGCCGAGGAGGGTGAGGTACCAACTCGGGTACTTGATGCCCTTAGCCATTTCTTGGCTAAGTAGGGAGCCCCCGGCAAGGCCGAGGAGGTGATGTACCAACTCGGGGCTAATGAGCCCCCCTCTAGGGCTACCCCGAGTTGGGTATTGATGCACTTAGCCATTTCTTGGCTAAGTAGGAAGCCCTCGGCAAGGCCGAGGAGGGTGAGGTACCAACTCGGGGCTAATGAGCCATTCTAGGACTACCCCGAGTTGGGTATTGATGCACTTAGCCATTTCACGGTTAAGTAGGGAGCCCCCTAGGCAAGGCGATGAGGTGAGGTACCAACTGGGGGCTAACGAGCCTTTCTGGGCTACCCCGAGTTGGGTACTTCGATGTACTTAGCCATTTCTTGGCTAAGTAGGGAACCCGGCAAGGCCGAGGAGGCGAGGTACCAACTCGAGGACTAATGAGCCCGTTCAGTGGCTACCCCGAGTCGGGTACTGATGCAGCTTAGCCATTTCGGGCTAAGTAGGAGCCCCCGACAAGGCCGAGGAGGGTGAGGTACCAACTCGGGGGCTAACGAGCCCTTCTATGTGGACCCCGAGCGGGTCATGAGGCACGGGCTAAGTGTGAGCCCCCTGGCCCGGCCGAGAGGGGTGTGCACCCAACTCGGGGGCCAATGAGCCCTTCCCGTAGGGACCCGAGTTGGTCACGAGGTACTTAGCTAAATGTTGGATAAGTGTTTGAGCCCTGGCAAGGGCCAGGAGGGGTGCACACCAATTTGGGGGCTAATGAGCCCTTCTATAGGGACCCCGAGTTGCGTCATGAGGTAGCCCAACGTTGGCTAAGTATGAGCCCCCGGCAAGGCCGAGGGAGGGTGCACACCAACTCGGGGCTAATGAGCCCTTCTATAGGGACCCCGAGTTGGCCGCGAGGTACTTAGCTAAATGTTGGCTAAGTGTTTGAGCTTGTTGAACCCGAAGCTGGATGTCACCAAACCTTTATATGTTTGACCGTTGATGAGCTGATGCTGACTTTTTGACTTTATACCTTTGTATCAAGTTGGGCTTTTTGGTTAAGGCTTCGTCCTTGGGCTTTCTTTTTACTGTAGGTCCATGCTTTAAGCCCGTCTAGGGTGATGCGAGAGGTTGTCGCAACGCGGGATGAAGAGTTAACTATATAGATGGGAGGAGGAGCCTTGATTCCGTACTTCCCAAATCATTTGAGATTTTCTCTCTCTCTCCTCATTCTCTCTCTAAGTTCCCTCCCCCCTTGCTACTTGGATCAATCCCGAGTGCCGCTGTTTGTTTCAGGTCCGAGGCCGATTATTCCCGAGAAGGCACGCTTTCCTTAGCCGTAATTCTTATTTTCATTGTTTTGATAATCAAGTAGCCTGTCCATAGGATGGATCCCGAGCCCGTTCAAAGTTCCCGCCTCCTCCTCCTAGATTATCGAAGAGTTTCGCGGGGTTGAGGGGGTTCTTGGTTAGTACCCGAGTCCCGTGTGAGGATCCTCGACAATTCCGGAGGCGCTCCTTTATCTGGTCCTCTGATTCGCTAAGTGAGGAAGATGAGGGGTAGTTCCAGTCCCCGGGAAGTCTCTTTAGCCCATAGGCCATGTAGTACCCAGCTACCTTGATCGATTTCTTTTCCGACTGGGTTGTCATCGGATTCGAAGAGCCGAAGAAGAAGCCCCGACTACGTCCGGTCAGAGTACCCCCTTTAGATCCCGAGGGCGGCCCTCACACCTACTACCCCGAGGCCACATTCATGAAATATATGGAGAGGAACGCCAAGTATGTGGCTACCAAATTTTGGATTCAGAATCCCTATTTTGTTATTCGAGCTAAACATACCGACTGTGGTGATCCCTCCAAAGTGGGATGTGTGTCGTTTGTACCATCGAGTATGCAGATGGGTCTTAGGTTCCCATTGCATTCTTTCATCGGGGACCTCCCGGACGCCTACCAACCGACATCGACCAATCTTCTTCCCAATAGTTGGGCGACCATAAACAGCTTTATTTCTATTTGGGATCTTCTCTGTTACCCGAGTGTGCGCTTGTGGCGCAACATGTTTACCTCGATGCTAGGCCCTGTTGATCTCCATGGCCCGGGGGTGGTTCCGCTTTTAGTGTAGAGCGGGCTATAAAGTCGTCCGTGATCCCCCTTCAAACCAAAAAGGGTTTAGACGAATGTTTTACCACGTTTACACGAGTGGTGAATGGGGGAATCCTTATTCTTTCTCCCGAGGAGGGGTCTCGCTTTAGGTCGAATGTGACGGTTCCCGAGATGTCTCGGGAGGGAGCTGGTGAGTGGGGATATATCTTTCTACCACCCCGAGAACATTGACCGGTGCTCTAACTTATGTACCTCGGAACTAGCTACCCACCCGTCACGAGATGCGGAATGAAATGTTCTTGGTGGCACTTGGCTTGAGTCCTAGCCGTGAAAAGGGTAATTTCCCTTAATCCAGTGTATGCGTTTGCTTTTATGCTAAAGTGTTGACGTTTCTCTTATTTCAGCTGTTGCCCGACAACAATTGGATCCCGTGATGACCGAGAGGTACGGGACAGCGTTGCATTGGCAGCTCAGCTCTTCCGGACGAGTTGGACGAGGAGACCATGTCGATCCCCCGCTTCCTAAGGTGAGTTAACATTTCCCCTTCGCCTTCTTATGGTGTCCCGACTTGTATTCACCTTTTATCCTTTTCGGGACACGGATTCCAAGAAGCCTAAGAAGCCTCATGTTCGTTCCCCGAAGCTAAAGACGGACACCGAGAAGGCCCTTGCCCTTGAAAAGGTGGCATCCGAGATGGTTTCCTCGGGCGTATCCACAGGAAGCAAGAGGAGGCCCGAGGACCTCCAAGTAGATAATACCGAGGTCTTGGATAAGCCTCCCTTCTAAAAATCCCGGAACGGACCATGTCGGGTCCGAAGATCCTTTTACAGCTCTTTCCAAGTCGGAGAAGCCGGCCACGGTGAGGAATGCCGTGAAGGCGGCTCCACACCGATGCCGATGATGAGGCGCTACTTGCGCTTGGGCATCGGGAGGTCAATGCTTTCTATGAATCCCGGCTCGAGGTTAGTCATTATCCCGAGTAAATGTTGGTGTTGGCTTTTGTTTCCAACTAATCTTTTATTTTTGTGCTGAGACTATCATTCGGATGACCTCGATGATCAATCGTCGGGCACTGGTTTGAGGAAGGAGTTGTGGCCCCGACCTGGGAAGTGGCCGAGTTGAAGCAGATCTCGGGCAGAGACCGAGATTACAAAGCTCAACACCGAGCTTGATGGTCGAAGGCCACATTTGAGGAAGCCTGTGAAGGCCATAAAGGATATGGATGCGCTCGAAGGAAGAAAAGAAGGTCCAAGCCACCCTCGAGGCCGCTATCATGAGCGCAACACCGCTCTCAAGAGTGTCAAGATGTCAAGCCGCAGCGGCAGAGCGCAGAAGAAAGCCAAGGCCTACAAAGCATAGCACGAAGAAGGCCAAGGCTAAGCTTGAGACGGTAAGGGGATGAGTTTCTGCAGAGTGGAAAAGATCTCCCGAGGGGGTCGGCTTTTCGGGAAAATGGCCACCAACTCTTACCGTATGGCGGTTCGGGAGACGAAGGAGCGCCGCAAGGGGATCCTTGTTGGTCCCGATTCTACTTTGAACCGGGATGATGTTGAGGCCGAGTTTGATCGCCGCATTGCCAAAGGACCGGAAGAAAGATGCCGCCAAGGCCTCGGCTCCTCTTCCACCCCGATCACCTCCCCAACCTGGCTATTATCAATGCCGAGGTGTCTGCTTTGCAACCCTCATGAACCGCCGAGATTATCCCGAGCTCGTGGCTCCTACTACCGATTCTCGCGACCCCGAGGGTGTTTGCTCCGCCGGAGTTCGAGATGAGGATGGTGCGGGAAGCACTGACAACCCTCCGACAAAGGCTTGTCGCTTAGATTTTGTTATATGCTTTGTACTTAGATTTCTTTTCTGCATGAACTTTTCTGGATCCCGAGAGTATGTTCTTGGGATTTTTAGGCTGTATTTTGGCACCCGAGATCATATTTTCAGGTGTCTAGGTTGTATTTTCTTGACTTAATGAAACGCTTGGTTTGGATTTTTCCCGAGTACAATTTTCTTATACAAATGGTATAGGTTATTTTGTTAAATGCAACTATTATGAACCAAAGTGTTTCTCGTAAATCAGGCCTTTCATCCATATTTCCGAGATTATCAACTATGGGGTACAACCGATCGCCCGAGTTGTGTTTAACAAAATAAACTGTTGGCTCAAGTGTGGCCTATGTTTAAAAAAAAATCCCGCTAACTTCCTAATAGTGTATAACTGATTGCCTCGAGTTGTGGTTAGTACAATAGACTAAAGGCTCATTTATGGCCTCTTACAAAACGAGGCTCAAGTGCGGCCTGCTACAAAATGAGGCTCAGTGTGGCCTGTTACAAAACAAGTGCTCAAGTGTGGCCAAGTTATCTTAGCTTGTCAAATGTAGTATTTCTTCAGATTGTCTGCATTCCAAGGTCGAGCCAAGGGGATGCCTTCGGATGATTCGAGTCGGTATGTTCCCGACTTGATCACCTCGTGACCTTGTAAGGTCCATCCCACTTAGGCCCGAGCTTGCCTTTTTAGGTTTGTGAGCCCCGTGCCCTCGATCTTTCGACCACCCGAGTCATCTACATGAATCGGCCTAACTATCACCCCGAGATTGAATTGCTCAGTTACCCGTCGCTTGTTTATGATTGACTTAGTGGAAGTGCATTTCCCCGGATTCGGGTAATAAGTCCTAAATTGACTTTCTTCTCTTCTTCATTTTTTGTCGCATTGTAGAAAGTCATCCTTGGGGAGGGTATCCCGACTTCGACCGGAAGGACGGCATCGGTTGCCGTAAACTAGGACCGAAGGTGAATCGCCGGCTGCCTCCTTCTGTAGTTCTCGCAGACCGAGCACTTCGGGGGAGATCGTCGACCCAGACCCCTTAGCTCCTTCTAGTGACTTCTTAATCCCGTTCAGGCACCACTTTGTTGGCGGCTTCGCTGGCCGTTTGTCTCGAGGTCGGGAGACCGCCGAGAACCTTGTTTGAATCCCGAACCCGAACAAGAGTCCCGGGTTGGTCCACCGCTGAATTGTCTCCCGTTGTCCGAGACGAGGGTCCTTGGGATCCCGAAGCGGGTGATGATGTTCCTCCAAATGAAGTTCCCGCACTTGCTTGTTTGTTATTGAAGCTAGTGGTTAAGCCTCGACCCATTTGGTGAAGTAGTCAATGGCTACTAGGAGGAACCTTATTTGCCCCGAGCCTACGGGAACGGGCCTATTAGATCCATCCCCCATTCATCAAAGGGTAAGACAACTTGAATGGTGGTCAAGGGGTTGGTAGGAGCCCGAGGGTGTCCCCGGGAGTTGGCGCTTGGGACATCTCTTTACCAATTCAGCGGCGTCGTGCTTCAGGAGGGGCCGCACACCCGCCCCTTAGAGCTTTCCCGCTATAGTCCCGGCCCGTGGTCGGTCGTTGCAGCTCCTTAATATCTCTCGGAGGATGTAGTTTCCTTCGAAAGGAGTTACGCATTTGAGTAGGGGGTGGGTATAAGACTTTTTTGTACAAAGTGGCCTTCTGCCGGATGAACCACCCCGCCTTCCTCTTTAGACTATCAACCTCTTTCTCATCCGAAGGCACAACCCGTCTCTCAAAGTTCCCGATAACCACTTCCATCCATGTGCCCGTCCTGTTGTCGATGGTGTGTATTTGCATTTAATTATTGTCGGCCTGGTTTAGGAATTCCCAAATGATGGTTCGAGAGGCCATCCCCTTTCTTTGAATTTGCCCTGCGGGCTAAAGCGTTGGCCTGCCGGTTCCTCCCGATCTGTGAGGTGTTGTATGTTGAATGAGGACAACTTCTTAATGAGCTCCCGGGTTTTGCAGAGGTACATCCTCATATTATCTTCCTGGCCTCATACTCTCCCGAGACTCCGTCCTACTATGAGCTGTGAATCGACTTGGCCATTGCCCTGTGCCTCTTCGAGTCGATGCAGATTTGGAGGCCTAGATTAGAGCTTTCGTATTCAGCCTTATTATTTGAGGCCAGAAAATCAAACTTCACAAAGATATTCCATTTTTATCCCCGATCGAGGGAATGATCACAAGCCCGGCTCTGCCGCGCTTTGGTAGCCGAACCATCCACTTAGAACACCCACGACCTCCCTTTCTTCTAAGTCAACGGGTCGGAGCTGCATTCACTCGATGAAATCTCGCTAACGCCAGGCCTTGATAGCTCTTCGAGGCTCATATTCCAGCCCCGAACTCCACCTGTCCGCCCACTCGATCATCCGAGTTCAATGATTTCGCTTTTCGATCACTTTTCTCGATGGGTTGTCCTATAGGACCTTAATAGGTGCGCCTGGAAATATGGCTTCAACTTCCTACTCGCCATTAGCCAGCGCAAAAACCATATTCTCAATCTCGGTTGTATCTTGCCGCTCCTCTATAAGCGTGGATTGATGAAGTATACTTGGATGCCGAGTCCTCTCTCTTTCTGCTACCAAAGACAAAGACTGAGTGCGTATTCGATACCGATAGATAAATGTAGAGCGCCTCTCCGCAAGGGCGATATAAGTTTGGGCAATGTTGCCCAGTGTCTTTGGCCATGCTTGGAAGGCCTATCGGCCTCATCATCCCATTCAAACTCTTTCCTTTTGAGTGCCCTAAAGAACATTAAACTTTTGTCGCTGAGCGGGATATGAAACATCCCAGCTACGCCAGCACCCCGTTAGCCTCCGCACTTCTCTTACATTCATTGGTGAAGACACGTTCAATACTTGCATTAATTTTATCTGGATTAGCTTCAATTCCCCTTTCATCCACTAAGAACCCAAGACATTTCCCTTTTACCCCGAACACACATTTCTTGGGATTTAACTTCATGCCATGGCGTTGTAGGGTGCTCGCGTTTTCGCCAAATCTCAACATGGTCTGTTGCCTTTTTGCTCGACGATCATATCGTCCACATATACTTCGATGTTCCTCCCGAGCTACTCCTCAAAGACCTTGTTGATTGTTCGTTGATAAGCAGCCCTACGTTCGAGCTCCGAAGGGCATCAATTTGTAGCAAGATATGCCTTGGCCGTAACGATGCTTGTATGTATTGGGTCTTTTTCCGCCATCGGGATCTCGGTGATATCCCCGCATTGGCATCCATGAAGCCGGAGAGCCAGGACCGGCAAGTTGATTCTACCAACCTCGTCAATCTTTGGTAGGGGATGATTATCCTTAGGGACATGCCTTGTTCAAGTCGGTGAAGTCGACACACACGCGCCAAGCTCCACCGGCCTTTTTCACGCGTAACCACATTGGCCGACCACTCGTGTACCGGGCATTCTTCAATAATGCCCGCCTCTAGCAACTTCTTAACTTCCGCGCTGCTACTGCATTCCTCTCGGGCTCTTGATGCCGAAGTTTCGCTTGATGGGGCGGAATCCCTCCTTGATATTTAACTCGTGGGATGCGAAGTTTGGGTCGAGCCCTTGCATGTCGGAGGTAGTGCAAGTAAAACACGTCTTTATATTCCCGCAAGGTATTGATGAGTTTTTTCCCTTATCTCGGGATCGAGGTTTTTGCCAATCCTCACCCCATGCCCGAGGCCTTCATCAAGCATTGTCTCTTCATCTTCCTCGGCCGGCCGGGGTCGTTCATATAGCTTTGGATTTTCGAAAGGGTGAGACCCCCGAGACCGGTGGGGTGTCTCGGGATCTTCCCTCTTCCTCTTCTTTGGCCGCTCTTCATCCGTCGAGTTTGCTTTGAAACTATTTGTATAACACTCCCGAGCTATCCGCCGATCACCGTAAATTTTCTCGACTTGTCCTTCGTCCGTTTCAGTGTTGCATGAGTAGTTGGTATACCGCGATACGTTTTTATCTTGTTCATGGTGGGCCTACCCATGATAGCGTTGTAAGGCAGTGGGGGGTCGACCACTAGGAAGTCGACCGGTAGGCTTCTTCCTTTTCCCCGAGTCTTACAACCAATTTCACATACCCGAGGGATACACCGATCCTCCCCCGAAGCCTATCGTGGGCTGACTAGTCGGGGTTACGTCTTTTCGTTATACTGAAGCTGCGCAGCGCCCTAGGGTGATGATGCCCCGCCGAGGAGCCACTATCGACTAGAATCCTCTTAACCCGGGAGTTGGCGATCTTCATTTCTAAGACAAGGGGGTCATCGTGGGGGTATGAATGTGCCGGTCAGGCTCCCCAAATGTCATGACGGGACATCCCGTCCTCAGTGGTTCAATTTCTAGGACATGCTGCTTCATTGCGTGCAGGTGAGCCTTACAGGCTCGGCTAGTTAAGCCTCCCGAGGCATGTCCCCCCTGCTATTACCCCGACATACCCGTCAGTGTTGTCACTATCATTTTTTGCTTCCTTTTCCTTCCCTTTCTTTTCCCGAGAGTGCTTGATGTATCCGTTCAGCTTTCCTCGATCCGTCAAGTGATCCAAGGCCTTTTTCAACTCCCGGCAATCCTTAGTCGTATACCCGCACTCGGTATTATTCACACCACGGTCGCCGATCCCTTCTTTCCTTTCGAGGTCTTGATTGGGGGATTAGCAATACCGACTTGTGCTTCGATCCAAATAGATCTCACGTCGGTCCGTTGCAGCGGGGTCATTCCCATGATCAGCCGTTCTTGGGAGGAGTTCTTGGTTGCTTTTGCTGCTTTTGTTGGATTCCCGGTAAGGGACTTCTTCCTTCCTTTTATTCGATTTTTCCACGACGGGTTTGCAAATGTCTGAGGCTTGAATGAGTTCTTGAGCCCGACTCATGGCTTCAGGTGAACGTGGTGACTTCATTTTTGGCCAAGGACCACTTGAACTTGCCGGGCCACGTCTCGACATTAAGGCGAAATGCTACCCCGTCTTCGAGATCAAAGATCTTGAGAGACTCTTCGTTGAATCGTTGATGTAGTCGCCCGTGCTTTCATGCTCATGCTGCTTGATTGACATTAAGTGGATGCTAGTCATTTTCAGGCCGGCGCCCGGCAATGAAGTGTTGGTGGATTAATGCTTCTAAAACCGAAAAGTTTGTGATAATGCCGGGGGAGAGTCCCGAGAACCAACCGAGTGCTAACCCTTTGAGAGTTATTGGGAAATAGCGACACCAGTGCCGCTTCGCATTCGGTTTGCACACTCATCCGGGGCCTCAGTAGGCTGCCATATGATCATCGTGGTCACCGCTTCCCGAGTACCGCTCAATCGTGGAACCTTGACCTTTCCTCGGTTGGGTACCTCCATTATCTCCCGACCGAAGGGTGTCATAATGTTGAGTACTCCTCTCGTTAACCAATACGGGGCTCCTGTTTCTAGAAGGCCCCGAGTCTCCTTCTCCTTCAGCCTCTAGTCTTTTTGGACCCGAGAGGGATCCTTCCCGCCCCTCTTCTAGGAGTCCGAGAATGGGCTTGTTCCTCTTGGTGGGTCTCTCCCCGATTAGCCCTCTTGGCGTTCAGAGGTTTCGAGCATCTTGTTCCCTCCGTGCCTACGATTTTGAGGTTCTACGAGAGTTAGCCTGTCGGGATCTCTCTCCACCCACTCGTTGCTCGCCCGGTTAGGGGGCTTGAGTGATTGGATCACCCTCGGCTCGAGGCTCTCCCTAGGTGCCCCCTGCGTTGAGCCGAGGGATTCCCGCTATGAGTTCCCGCAAGCCGCGTTGCATGTTTGCGTTCAACCGCCGAGCTATCCTCTCTATATCCGCCCGGTGATGGGGCGGATCGCTGGAATCGGGAAATGGTTCGCTCTTCGTTACAAGGTGTGGATTCCTCGTCGTCGAGGGGAAGCGATTCCACTAGTACATTGGGTTGTTGGGGACCGAATCGAGGTTGGTCGAGTGGTAGTGAAGCTCGGGTAGTTTTCCTTCCGGGGTGCCATGTTGCTTCCTCGGTACGTAGCTTTGAGATGTAGTATCCCCACAGAGCTGCCAAACCTGTTTCGCCTCGAAACTAGTCAAATGAGTTAAGTGTGTTTAGAGATGTTAAAATCCCGAGATGGAGTGTAATCCCGAGTCTTGTCACTTGGAATCCCGCAAAACAAGGAAAACCGGGCCTCGGGGGGTGTTCTCGGAAAGCTTCTCCGACGCTCAAGTCGGGCTGAGATTGAGGTAGAGAGAGAAAGTGAGTAATTGTAGAGAGAGATGCTCTGGTTTTGTTAAGTGAGAATTCCATACCCGCTCATTGACGGGCTTCACGCTTTTATAATGTTGGGGATTTTCCAGTACAAGAAACCTTATAGGGGAACATCCATGTCTATAGGAAATTGTCTCCCTTTTTATGGTAAAGCTATTCTTTGCCTAAGGAGCCATGGGCCCCTTGGGAGCATGCAGATCGGTTCTTTCAAGTGGGCTTTGCATAACACCGTCGAACTAGGTCATGAATCCAAACATATATATATATATATATATATATATATATATATATATATATATATATATATATATATATATATATATTTCTTTTGAAATCATATGATGATTTTTATGATCTCTCGTATGTATTGTTAACAATAGGATGTTCTCATGTAGATGATGATTTAATTTTTTTCCGTAGTTCTTTCTTATTTTTATGATGGGTGTGATAAGATTTCAGGCAAACATTTGTCTTCCATAAGGTATTAAGGTGTTTGTCTTTGCACCACCAGCATGTGCAAAAGGATATGGAGCATGTTTTCTAAGTACACTAAGCCCAATTTGCAATACTTTGAAACTTGTCCCTTGTATAGAAAAAAAAGAGCAAGTGCAAATATATGAGATAGCTCGTATCCTATTTCATAACACGATAGTTGAAGATGAACATGGTGGCTCTCTTTTTCCTCAATCACCAACGATTTTCCCTCGCTTCATAATTGTTGCACTTGCACCACTACATTCCCACTGAGTTTCTTGACTGTGTAATGGTCACCTCGCAAGATCCAACACCATATGGGTAGGGGAAGGAGTGAAGAACCGAAGGAAACAGAGAACAGATAAAAAAAATTATCCTTTTTTTTATATTCAATGTTAATAATAAAAAGACAAGATTTTGGTATATTTAAAGAGTACTATTAATAATTAATTTTGATTTCTAAACCTAAGAGATTAAAAGCAAGAAAATGATAAGTTAACTTATTTGTTGTTGTAATTGCTTTGACTATATTTGACTTTGGTGATTATTTTAAATAATGTCAATGAGAAAGTAGTCTTTACAAAAAAAAAAAAAATTGAAATGTAGACCATAACCATCTATTGAATGAGAACATGTTAGATATCTAATTGTCAAATATCTAAATTTTGAAATATGAGCGTGCGAAGAATTTTGTAATTACATTTAAGATGGGGTCTAACAATTTCTCTATTTCACATTTAGATGTCTAATTGTCAAATATCTAAATTTTGAAATATGAAGTGTATGAAGAATTTTGTTATTACATTTAAAATGGGGCCTAACAGTTCTATTTCACATTTAGATGTCCAACAATTAGATATCTACACTTTTCCTTCATTTCGATCGAATTTAAAGGTTTAATTCCATAGTATTAAAGTGTTCTATTAATCCGGACATATATTAGTATAGTAACTTGGATATCTTTTTATTCTTCATTGTTTCCCTCTATCGTTTGCATTTGGAAAATTAGATTGGTAACTTGTGAGTGACTTACCTAATTTGGATTTAACTGTCACCATCTAACCATATGAGACCCTCAGTGGTTTTAAGGTGCTCATCGTGTCTTTGTTACAGCAATAACTCTAAATCACTTAATCAGTCGCACCCATTCATTCAGTTAAGTTTTGACCAATTACATCAGTAAAATTTCGCAAAAAAATCATTTGATTAATCAAACTCCAAGATCAAACACAATCCCAACAATGGCAACAATAATCTGTCCCTCAAAATCAATATTATCACCATTATTCACAATCTCAAAGAAATCATCAATCACACCATCATGGAAATGTAGCCCAAATTATCAACCCCACAAATTTTCTACTCCAAAGATGGTTTCTAGTGGTGGGTTTTTTGAGAGACGTAGCAATAGCAATTTTAGACCCAACAACTCTTCTTCTTCCTCTTCTTTTGGTAATTTTGATAAGAAAAATGGGCAGATTGTTGTGGATACTTGTTTGATAATTCCTCCGCCAAATTTCAGGAAACCTCGTGCCATTATTAAGTTCCTTGGTGGAGCTTTTATTGGCAAAGTTTCTCATGTCACTTACAGGTTTGTCTTTCTTTAATTTGAAGAATTTAAGGAATTCTGATTTGTCAAATCAGATTTACTTGGAGAAGTGGATTTGGGTGTTTGGCTAATTGGGTTTGAGTCTGTAATTTGGAAAAACTTGCTTTAATGGGTTATTGTTGTATATGATTGCTTATTTCTTGCTTATGTGGGTTTTTTGTTAAGAGGAAAACCCACATGGAAAGTACTACCCTCATTGGCTACTCCGCCTATTACCAATTGGTTTTAAGATGGAGCACATACGGTTCGTATATAGGCCCTTTGAAGATTTGTTAGGTTTTCCCTTGATTTCAGCTGTTTAGTTCAGCTATTTGGAATTCAAGGATGAATATCTTGTTTATCAGTGTGAAAGTTATTCATGAAGTTGCTACTATGTTAGGTCTATTAAAGGTTCTTACTTGATTTATACATGTGTGTAAAAACTAAAAATTTGGGTCCTAGAATTATGGACTTAGATACTGACAATCTGTGTTCTTTATGGTTTTCTTTTGTTTTAATTTCAGCTATCTAATTGAGCTATTGGCAAAGGAAGGATATCTTGTTGTGCTAGTTCCTTATAATGTGACATTTAATCATGAAGATGCAGCTAGGCAGGTTTATGAGAGGTTTAATGCCTGCTTGGATACCCTTCTCACTTCTGGATTATCTGATGCGAAACTCGATGCTTCCCAGCTCTTTGGCCTTCCCATTTTCTCTGTTGGCCACAGGTAGCTTACTCTTTTCAGTGCTTCATCTATGGTCATGCTTTGTTGATTGAATTTGCCAATTCTGGTTGCGAAGTTTGGTGAATGTGGTGCAATTTTATAGCATTCTGTTCGCATTCATCTTTTGGATTATGTTGTGTATACTGTACTCAGTGATGGAGTCATATAATCTGTCCGGTTGACAGTACTGCGGATCTAGTTGTATCACTTTTTTGCTTTTACCGTAGGAGTTGCATGCTATGTGCTATGATATCTTCAATAATTAGTATTATTCTTTTACCTATAGGAGACAAGGAGAAGAAGATTGAATAAGATACTTGCTAGATTTTAATGCTATGTTTGTTTTCATAGCAATGATGAAAAATGTGGACCACATTGTTGGAGTTGTGGTTGATTTAACTTGCCATTAACAGCAAAGACTATATTATTTTCCATTAATTGCTTGCTTTGTTTGATTTTCCTGCAGCAATGGAGCACTCCTTCAGGTGCTGACAGCGAGCTACTTCTTTGACAAAATACCAAAGGTTTATTCCCATTTCGTCTCCTTTAGTTGTTTACTGTAGAAGTCGGCATATTTGAGCCGAAATTTTAATTTCACAGACTATAGTATATAGTAGAATGAAGACTGTCAATTATTAGTTATATTAACTTTGGCGATCTGCACTATGTGACGAAGAATATGTCTCTTGTGGAAGGCTAATGCCATAGTTTCATTCAACAACCGGTCAGCAACCGAGGCAGTGCCGTACTTTGAACAGGTACTAATTATGCCTTTACTCATATTTTGGTGTCCATTAAGATCATCATTTGATTTTTTTTCAGTACAATTGAAGTATTGAACTATTCCTAGTTTCCTTTTATTTCTGTTGAGGTGGAGATATTCTTAGAGTTTAAGACAAACAAGTTGCTAATCAGTTAGATGTGCTTGTGCTTCAATCCAACTTATTTGTAGGAATTGTGAGCTACTCTTGGGGGATATACCTCTGAGTTTTCAGAGTTCTGAACATATGTCTATGAGGAGTTCTCTAGTGTCTCAACAGTATAATCTATGCAAATAACTTTTATGTCAAAAAGTTGTAGACTTGACTCATTCCATAGGTCTTTAAATTAGGCTGCTTCACATGCTTTGATTAGTTTCTGCTGGGTCATGTCAGTCAATTTGTCCCAACTAAAGTGAATTCTTGACTTATTGAAAGGAAGATATCATGTTTCCTATTTTGATCTCTTCTAGAGCAGTAGTTCACTGTGAACAGAATGCTGCTGGCTGCACCTGCATCACCAGCAGACTTTTGAGCTACACATAACATTTGATGCTGATGCAATTCATCACATTCACATCCATAAACAGCAAACCTGAAATATGAAATGGGATTCTCCTGTGTGGCATAATCATTACCGTCAAGCCTATTACCTCTTTCTTACCTCTCATTTTTGTTTTGCTTGTCACTATGTTGTAGTTTCGTTGATGTTCATTGTGACTGGAAACTTGTGAATCAGTGCTTATGAGTTGTGACTTCTGACTTATGTTCCTCAGACTCGGGTACTCGTGCTGGGTGCGGTATGTGTCCAAGTGTTCGACTTGGCAATTTTATGAAAGTCACAACTTTGGCCCAAAATAGTGTCGAATTGTCTATACCTATGCCAAAGTATCAAGGATTCGACACGGGTACTTGAGGTAAAATGAAGAGTCCAAGTAAATAGTTTGTGACAACGCAAAGCAGCATGTAAAATGATGAATTGGTTGTGGTGTTCTGTTTCCTTCAGCTCTCTTTTTCATTTTAATTCAGTTGAGGTAGCTTCTAAGTGATTAGTGACAAACTGATACCAAGGTCATGTGTGGATGTCTGCTTTATTAGTTATCGTATTATCTGTTTTCATGGACACCGAGATTCCTGCCTCTTTTGAACTTTTTGCGGACCTGTATTTGATTGTCCTTTTATGTTTGGGGTACTGTTGCGTGGTTTAGTTGGGCAATATTAGGAAGTTGGGTCAGCTCCTTGGATCATTAGCTTTTCACCTTCTGTATTCGAAAATATCAGCTTTCTTTTCTAAATGGTAATTGTGGTATGTGAAACATTTTCTGCAGCTGGGGCCTTTGCTTAGTCAGGTTATCCCAATGGTGGAAACAACTCCAGTATATTCAATGGCAAGCAGTGTATCAGGTAGTATTCTAATCATTACTGAGTTCCATTATTGTATTTTAGTATGTTTCATTTGTAGTCTTCAGATGGGTTCTTAATTTTTTTATAAAGTCAGAAACATGCTAGTTCAACTTATGTGTTGTTTTAGACTTTAATAATCAGTTTATCTCTCGTAGGCTCTTGTAATCAATGACAGTAAATGCAGAGTGCTAGGATTCGTATTCAATACTACTGTCGTGCATTTATAAACCGTTTTTGAACTGTACTTGTAATTTGTACAGTTAATTACTACTGAATCTATGAAGTTCTACTTGGCTAAATGATCACTTGTTTCACTTACTTCTCTTCACTATGATTGTGAGCTAGAATCTAGATTCAATGCTAGCATCTTGTGATTAGGCAACTTATGTTGCTTTTTCCCCCAAGAAAGATAAAAATAACCTAATATTGCTCATATTGATGTGCTGACCATGCTGTTTGAGTGGAAAACCTGCAATAAGTTGTGTCATTCTTCAAGCTGAAATGTAACAGCTTAATGATTTTTGAAACGGAAGTGCTTCTCACTTTTCTACTTATATTTATTTTGTAACAACATTTTAAAGAATTTTCAGAAACTATCCTAGACTACTGGAGCCTTTGCATATTTCTTTACAACCTTGTATGTAGAAATGTAGTGAAATTGGGAAAATTAGTGGAAAAACATGTCATACAGTCTGGTCCCGCAGCATTTTCTATTATGTTCCTTGAAGTCGTAAATACAAGTCAATCTACATCTGAGGTTGCTTATATATCAAAAATGTCTTCATCATTCTAAGTGTGCTTTCTATCAATACTGCATTACATAGGAGATGCATGGAAGGCGCTACTTGATGGAGCTGGAGCAGTAATATCACAAAATGATCCTGAGTTGTTTTCTTCAGTCACTCAATTTGTTGATCAATTGCCCTCAGTGTTTAATGAGGTATTGTTGATCTGAGCATGCACTTCGGTTAACTAGTCTTTATTTCTTTTCACATTTATAAAGATTGGTTTCGGAACGATTAGCTTACTTATTTCGTTACTCCGATTTCCAAATTTGAATTTTTGATACTTCAATTTTATATGATCTTATTAGGTTAGAGAGGGAGTGTCCGAGTTCAGGCCTACACCTGCAGAAAATCGTGAACGTTGTAAGGGCTCATACAGCGTCCCACACACGTTACTGGTATGATATGTTTCTCTCGTTTATCTTCTCTTTAATACCATGATTCTGTTATCTTCCTTCCATCAGAGTGTTGGCTATCTCAGGTGAAGTTCAGTTTTGATACAATTGACGAGACAGATCTCCTTGAAGAAACAATGAGGCCCCGTGTTATGTCTATTGGTGGAACCCTGGAGAAGGTCCAACTAAGTGGTAACCACCTGACACCATGCATACAGGTAATGTTTTATAACAAGTCCACTTTTATTAGTCATACGTGTACCTCTTTAATGACATTGAGAAAGTTGAGCACATACGTTTTTTTTTTCTGAAGAAGAAGAGTAAAAATATATATCTCGCCAACTTATGCTTCATTTATCTGTCTACTGATTGAATCTGACGGTAAGATGCTTCTCAATCTTATCACTTCTATAGTAGTCTGAATATATGATGATTAAAATGATCAGGATCCAAAATGGCAAGTAGGTGACCTCTACACGCCTGTGGACGCTATTGCTCAAGGCTTGAAAACTGCTTCATTGAATGACACCAAAGTTCTCGCCCAAACCATAAGCAATTGGTTCAAACGTTTTGAAGTGTAATGTGTTGAAGCTTCAAAAAATGGTGTTGGACCCTGCATTTTATGACTTGATCTCTTTGCAGAGAAGAAAATTGTGATGAGAGCGGACTTATTGGTTAGATGCAGGATGATTCAAGCTTTCGATGTAGTGGCTGTCTGGCTGATGGTCCATTGACAGAATTACTGGTGATATATTACATGATTTACATCCTGTATTTCTTAGGAAAAAGGAATGAGATTGATTATTCAGGAGGGATAAATGGCGAAGGACTTGAGCTTTAATATATGTTTTACATAATATTATGGTTGAATTCAGGAAAATGAATCTTATTATCATATGTACAAAGTTGTTGGTAGTATGAAAGTTGAGCTTAGTAAACGCGAAGATTGTCGACCCTTTTCCCACTTGTTAATTGTGACTTGTAATGGACATTAAATATGGCAGATAAGCATACAATTGGGATTTGGAAGGATGACGGTTTCATACATCGCATGATTTTATATAATTTATTTACTACTCCATATGCTAGTATTTATTTCAATTGGTCATTTCGTGGGAAAGTGAATGGTACATTTCTTATATACTTTTATCCTCTATTCTAGATATTTGTTTATGCATGTGATAGGTCAAAACTCAGAACATCATGTCCCATGCACATCCTTATTTTGACGAGGGCGTACACATTTTACATCCATGGTCAATAACATTTGTTATTAGACGAAAGGAAGATAAGCAAGCAAGAAGCACTTTGGATGGACAATAGGTTTTGCAAGATACTTTTAAATAAATTTCTAGATAGTATTCAAAGTAAAAAATTATTCTTGCAGATGATTTATTTACTTTATTGAAGTTCTAGGAATTGAATTTATTTTTTAATTGGTGGGGATGATTTTGTTAAATTAATACAACTATACAGGTCTTAATCTAATTAATAACTTTCTTAAAGCAGCAGATGATGGCTTAGCGGTGCTGTTATCACCTTCGATCTCAGAAATCGTGGCATCAAATCTCACCCCTTGACCCTTGTAATATGGAGTTTAGACGAACTTCCAATCCCTTCCTCTACTTGTAAGGGAATTTAGGTTACATACCTAAAAAATTTAAATCAGTAATATTCTTAAAGTATTCATACCTATTAGAGAATTTAACTTACCTTACTTAGTATCGCCATCCCTGCCTCTTGTGGTAGTGGGATGACAAATTATGAACGAATCTACACAGTAAGTTGTGGGGTCATGACCCTACTTAAATTTTTATTTTGCTAAAATTTTTAGTAAGAAATCGAAAATTTAGATTTTAGTATAAAATAATTGACTATTTGACTCCACTAAAATATTTTAAATTTATATTAAGCCCACCAATATATCGATTTGGATCTGCCACTAAATTGACAAATGTGTTTTCTTATGGAGGAGCAGGAAAGTTGGTGGACATATTAGGAGCAATAGTTGCACTAGTCATTTCCCTAATAATTATTGAGTTAAAAATGGAGCAGATCAACGTGTTACTCCATCGTACTCGTATCACGCTCATGCTGACATTTAAAAATGGAGTTCGAAGGCTGCCATGACCCACCATCAAGCTTCTCATGCGGGTCATGCCAGATTGAGCTAATAATATGTTCACCCTCATGCCTGCTCAAACCATGCACAATTCTAATCTAACCAAAACATTAAAGACTTAGGCCCTATTCTTTTGGGCACAATTCAGTTTAATTAAGTTACTTTTCTCTCATAATTTTACTTTTAGTTGACTTTCATTTCACCTAAGATAACAAGGCATTAAAGTAAAAAAAAAAAAAAAAATAGTCATTGCCACGCTCTAGTGTGACGTTACAAAATGAAAAAACAAAAGGATAAAAGAGAATGGGTTTAAGTCCGCCCACCCCCATCTTCAAATATTTGATTTGTTCAACAAAAATAGTTGTTCATAAATAAAACCTGAAAAAGAAAGTTGCAAGTGTTGGAAGGTTTAGAGATAGAGAGAGAAAATCAACAACGTAAGGAGAGAGAAGCCGTGTTCTTTAAAACGGGCAATTTCTTTCTAACTTCCTCCATTTATATTTTATAGACCATTTCTTATCTTCGTCTCCTTCATTATTAAGTCTTCTTAATAATCCTTATCTTTCTTATTTTCTTAACAACAAACTTAATTTTCTACCAAATTATCCCGCTTTTTCAGTTTCAGGTACTACCCTTTCTTTTATCTTCTTCACTATTTTATGCTTTCTTGCTTTCATGTTCAAAGATGGATTATTCAAGTATTGCAATTTACAATCCAAGTTTTTAACTTTAGTTGTTTGCATTATTTTTGGTTGTTTTCCTATTGTAATTTGTATAAGTGCTTGATTTTCAAGTCATTTAAGTATTTTGCTTCGAATCTATTTACTTTTAAGTTTTAACTGTTGATTATTAACTTCAAATTCGAAATTAAACCCATTTTTTCTCTTTTGCTAATCTCCTCTTTCTAATATATATAAGTTAAATTTAGATCGTATTAGTCTTCCTCTGAATGATTAAAGTATTCTTCTTTTGTGGGTATTGTTGATTGATTGAAGTGTTTTGATTTAACTACAAATCGAACTCAATGGATTTTGTGGGTGATTCACATATATTTTTTATCTTATACTTGGGTGATTGTTATTCTGTGTTTGCTGCTTAATTGGTAAGAATAAGCTGTTTGATCCATATTTAAACCCTGTAATTTGGAACTAAGTTTTGTGTTCTAAGTTGATCTTAAAAGTAAGTACAGTTTCTCAACAGATTTGAAATTGTTAATGTTCCCTTGATTGATATGTAAGATTTTTCACTTTTCATGGATGTTTACGTATGACGTTCATGTTAGTCGACCCCAAATCATTTCGGGACTAAGGCTTTGTTGTTGTTGTTGTTGTTGTAGTGTTGATTTATAAGATTTATTTTTTCGGCGCTTTGTTGATTTTGCTTTAAACGGTTATGTTGGGTATTTCATTAGTCAATGGAATCCAAAGAATTTTGAAAATGAAGTTAAAGGGAATACTTTTATGTCCACCTTTTTTGATTGTTTCCCCCTTCCTAAGTCCCCATTTATACCTTCCCTTGACTAAGTTGAAACTTTCCTGCTGAATCTTCTTTCTTTCTTATTATTTGAAGTTTTATAACCAATGCAATAAATCATAGATATTTACACTATTTTAGGGTTGTTATGAATCATGCTTTGGTTCTGTAAATTGTATGCTTATGTTTTGTATATTCAGCTTTAGTTATTGATTTTTCTTTTTATTGTTTGGTTATTCCATCTTATGCAGTTTGTTGCTGTGCTGCTTCAATTTTGGATTGGGATAATTTCCAGAAATATTGTAGTCAATACTCATTTTCATTGTGAAACTAGACCATTTCTATTCAGTACCTTCGTACGTAACATACAATTTTGGCAATGATTGGTATAAAGAACTCGCCGTTACATAGGTTTGCTAAGCCTAGCTCTGCTCGCTCGAAAGTTCCTAGTAATGCGAGCTCTAACCCTTTTGATTCAGATGATGAGTCTGATAGGAAGCAGAAGCAAGGATCCGCTACAAAACCTCCTTCTGTACCACCAAAAAATTTACCAAATTCTAGCATGACTAACCCTTTTGATGATGACATTGATAATCGAGAGAGAGAAGAAAGTTCATCCACCTCTAACTCTAAGTACTCCTTCACCTATGCACAAAGAAACAAATACAAGAACGATTTCTATGACGCAGGTGGTGTGGAGAATCAAAGTGTGGAAGAATTGGAAAATTATGCTGCGTACAAAGCTGAGGACACAACAAAGAGTGTTGACAATTGTTTGAGGATTGCTGAGGGCATAAGAGATGATGCTACCAAGACGTTAGTCACTCTTCATCAGCAAGGTGAACAGATTAGAAGAACCCATGAGGAGGCTGTCAGTATGGACTATGATCTCAGTCGGGTATGTTTTTTTTTGGTCTTTACCAATGAGAATAATGTTTGTGTAGGAAGGTACTCCTATTTTTAAAGTAATATGATCATTATAAATTGTAGCTTCTGGATCTTATTTACTATGTTTACTGCAGCGTATTAACTCTATTACTGTTCAAAATGCGCCTGGTTGTATAGCGTTGTATCTGTTTTCAGTTAGAAGTAAGAAGATTGCTCATTTATAAATCCTCAGAATAATGTCACCTGACCTTTGTTGTGTTTCCAATAGTTAACCTTTTAATAATTTTGATCTTGAGCTAGCTGCTAATGGGGCTTCAAATCGATTCTCTCCCCTTGCAAGAAGAATCCCCAATTTCTCCCTCTTCTTGCAAAGGAATTCTCCTTACCTTTAAAAAAGAACTGAGGCTTCAAATCTGAATTACATGATCCTGGAGTAAAAAGAACTTTTAAGAGGAGACTGTTTTGTCTTTTCCATACACACACTCGAATACTCAATACGAGGAGACATACTCACAACCCACACACGCTTGCAGAGCCATGCTCTCAGTTCCTTGGCCCCTCCTCGAGTCAGATTTCTACTCAGGCCACTTTTTTTTAGTTGGGTGTGAGATTTATCAGTTTGTTTAGCGAGTCTTGAATTGGGAATTACTTGATCACTTTTCTATCTAGGGTTTATGAACACAACACATTAGACGCTAGTGCTTATTAGTCATGGTCTCTCTCCCCTTTTTAGATATATAGAATATAATACAATTGTATAACTATATGGAAATTTGCATGACTGCTTCTGTAATATTCATGTAAGTATTCTGGATTTTCCCTTTTTCTTTTATGGAACCATGACTAATATTTTTTTCAATGATTGTAGGGGGAGAAGCTTTTAGGAAGTCTTGGAGGGCTGTTTTCTAAGACTTGGAAGCCAAAGAAGACTGCTCCAGTCAAAGGCCCTATTATGCTGAGAGGTTTATGTCTTTTCTCTTGTTTCAAAATATTTAAGCTTGTAAACATAGCTTTGGCACTTACAGATCTCATTCTCAGCAGATGATCCTGTTTGGAGTAAGGGTAGCCATTTGGAACAGAGGGAGAGGCTGGGATTGACATCTGCCCAGAACGGGCGCTCAAAGTCTAGGACTCCACCCCCTGAACCCACAAATGCATTGCAAAAAGTTGAGGTTTGTATTTCTGAGTTTCTGACTATGTTCAACAAAGCTTACTAGCTGTTTTAAAATATATGGGCGCTTTATCAAATGCTTTTAATCTCGTCAAGTAATCTTGTCTAACTTTAGATCATCATGCATCTATTGTATAATTAATTTAGATGTTCAATGGTAAATTCTAGCACAGGACGGTCTCTAATTATACAAGGGAAAATGTAAACTCATATGGGCCATATCTTAATGGAAGTCACCCCATATTATGCAAGTTAATCATGAAAGTCATAACTATATCTTATAGTAATTAATTACATAATTTCTGATCACATAACCATCTCATCTCATACAGGAATGGATGCCGCATTTTTGTTTAATTTGGAATTTATATTTCTTCTGCTGCTAATTCTTTTTAACAGGTGGAAAAGGTGAAGCAAGATGACGCCTTGTCAGATTTGAGTGATCTGTTAGGCGAGCTTAAGGTTATGGCACAGGACATGGGATCTGAGATTCAGCGGTTAGTCTTGCATTCGTGCCTTTCAACTTCTACTCTGTATTCCTAGATTTGAACCTTGCTAATGCTACCCCTCTCGTAATACCGAGAATTCACCATTGGTTGTTGTAGTTGGCTACTGTTTGGCAAGCTTTTTGACATAAGATTTGATGTATCCATTTCAGGCAAAACCATTCATTAAACCACGTTGATGATGATGTTGCAATCTTGAATGATAGAGTTAAAGATTCCAACCAACGTGCACGATGGTTGCTTGGGAAATGATGATTTTAGCTTGCAACATGGTAACTACAACCGAAGGATGCCCTTTCAGTTTAAATGGCCTTCCAAAATTTCTTGCTGTTTGGGTAGTTGGGTTAGTCAAACGATTGTGAATTGGGGAGGGGGATGATTTGAAAAAGACATGTTTGTATGTACACTCTGTCTGTATTTGATAGTTATATTAGCTCGTGAATAATGAAAATATAAAATAATTATCACACTTAGTTTCTTGTCAAATTTATGGGTAAGTTTAATTGATCGCAACTTATCATTATCCGGTGAAAATAGTATGTATGCCATTGGTTTGGTAGCTTAAAGCTCATTTGCTGAAATCCTAGTACTTCTTTTATGGGAGCAATATTTTCGGATATTGCATTTTAGGATTGTGGCTCTCTTACAATATCATAGTGCCTGCGAATTTGTTTTACCTTCGATCGAAGAACAATAATTATTACTCCTAGTTAGTGTTTTATTTCGAGGATTTTTCTCAAAAAACATTATAAAACCAACTTTTACTATTGTCAGGATTCAAGAATTATCTAAAAAAACGTTTATGTTGTAGGCCGCTACCCCATGCTAGAACAGGGGGGAGGTGACCAAGTTTTCGGAGTTCACCACCATGTGCCAGTCAACATTCGCCCTTATTACCCTACCAACGACTAATCGCAAGAGATTTTGAATGACAGAACCTTCAATATTTCATTTAGGATGTTTGAAGGGGGACACCACCATTTACTGGTGGCATTTGGGCGGACTGGGCTGGTGCGCCAACGTGGATCGAGCTTGAGCATGGTGACTCAGAGCCAGACTGGCGAGGGAAGCGGGTGGGCTAGGATGATGGTTTGGGATGTGAGCTAAACAATTTTTTTTTAGCGGGCTGGGTGGTGTTGGCCGCGCTGGCTGAGTGGGCCCATCAACAATTTTTTATTTTTCTGCTTTTCACACAAAGTTGGTGTAGGCTGGGCGGTTTTTGAGCCAGGTTGCCGTGGCCAGGGCCATGGGTTTCAGGCCCACAAACCACCCAAGCCTTTATAGGTTTAAGGCGGGTATGATTTGGGCTTTTGGTGGATTTAGCCCATTAGGCGCGAAAGTAGGTTAGGCTAGGCGGGCCCAGCCCAATTGCCACCACTAACACCATTGAAGGGGAACCAAAATGCCAAACTATGATCAAATAATTGGAGACTTACTGAGGTCTGAGGTACATGAACCATGCACTGAGTAAGGAAAGGAACTAAGTTCTGAATGGAACTACGTTTTAAAGTTGGGCCACTGAAGAACAAGTGTTGCTGAAAATCCTTGAATTTCGTTCTCTCCACAAGGTCCAAGCAAAAGGGAGCAAACTGGTGATAAAGAATTTAATAAATGTTCGCTTTCATTTTCTCCTAAAGTTGAAGAAATTGATTATTATTCAATGGCTACAAGCTTACAACAAAATTGTAGCCACTATAACTATTGAAATTCTAGTCCTTTATTTTTACAGACTAACTTTGCCCATTGATATAATTGAACCTCTAAAAAGACATAGAAAAATGGAGAAAAGGCTAATTTTAGTACAAAAAAATGATTTTTTTTTGTAGTTGAACGTTATTTACTTTGTCATCTTCTTCTTTTTGGAGTATTATTCCTTTCTTTTTTAGATTATTAGTTATCAACATTAAAAAGATTTGTGGAATATAAAACCAATTAATATATACAAATTTTAATGTACATATTTGAGCGCGTTTTCTATGTAGCCGGCCACATTGCGTGGCGAAGCGCATGTCAGCTCATTTTCAAAATGTCATATCTCACTTTTTTATATATCCAAATCGAGCTTTTGACCAGGTGTTGGAAAGTTATTGAGCCAAATTTCATCTCTAACTTGAATCTTCCCGGCCAAAATGTTGCATGTGCTGTGAGAAATGTCCATTTGAATTTGACCCTTGTGCACAACCCCTTCCAAAACATCTTGTTTTTCCCCGTTGAACCCTTCTATTCTCAGTATATATATGGAATGATGACCTCGGAGGCAACACTTAAAACATAAAAAATAAGAGGGTGCATTAATAGCTAAAATGCTAAAATGCTAATGGATAAATTAAAAGAGTTTACTCGTATGAATAAATGTGGTTACTCTGACGAATGAGGTTACTCTTAACAATGACAAGACCTTACTTATAAATAAATGAGGTTACTTTTAAATAAAAAGGGGATATAAATCAGTTTACTCTTGTAACTGAATGATTGAGGTTACTCATATGAATAAATAATGGGGTTATTTTTGTGAATTATTGGAGTTACTCGTATGATTAAATGAGGTCATTGTATAATTAAATGAGTTGCTCGTATGATTAAATGTGGTTACCCCCTATTTAAAATGAGGTTACTCTTAACAATAAAGGGTTTATTCTTATAAACAAATGAGGTTACCTTTATATCAAAAGGAAATAATGATCAATATACTCTTATGAACGAATTTGTTACTAGTATGTATAAATGCGGTTACTTTCGTGAACATTTGGGGTTACTTGTATGACTAATTAAGGGTACTGATATGAATAAATGAGGTTTTCTTTTATGATTAAATAGGTTTACTCATAAGAATAAATGAGGTTACTCATATAATTAAACGAGGTTACTCGTATGATTAAATGAGGTTACTCCAAAACAATAAGCGAGGTTTGTCTTATAGTATTTTTAAGGTTACACATGACAATAGAAGGGGGATTACTCTTGTAAATAAGTGAGGTAACTTTTATAAACAAAAGGGGATACTAATGAGCTTACTATTATGAACGAATGGAGTTACTCGTATGGTTACCTCCTAACGGATGAGGTTACTCTTAACAATAAATGAGTTACTTTTATTACAAAAGGAAATACTATTCAATTTACACTTATGAAAAATTGGGTCAACTTCAAATGGACATTTCTCACATTATACTCAACATTTAGGAAGATTCAACTTGGTGATAAAAATTTAAATATATAGCTTTCCAACGTTGGTCAAAAACTCAATTCCGATGAAAAGCGAGTGAGATATGACCTCTTGAAAATGAGCTGATAAAGCTGACGCGCGTGAGTTGCCACCGTGTGGCAGGCCACATATAATAATTTGTGTACAAATTTATTAATGTATGAATTTTAATTATACATTAATAATAAAGTTAACTTAATGGATAGTGTGAATCTAAAATTAATGTTAAGTATTATGACAATGTTGTGTTTGATTTAATGCGTAATAATAGTCAACAATCAAATATAAGGAAAAAAACAAAAAAGAAGCTGAACAAAAGACACAAGGATTTACGTGGTTCGGTCAATGTGACCTTGTACACGTGTGGGGGATTCGGAAGCTTTTAATAATCCTCAATGGAGAAACTTAGAGGATTATAAGGAGTCTTACAAAAGGCTTAGAGGTTTTATTCACCTAATAGGGTCATTTGATAAAACATATAGTACCCTAATAACCTCAAGAAAACCCTAAATTAATATGAACAATGCCCGTCAATTAATTTATGAAATACTATATCTCAAAAATTGAAAAATTATCAAAAATCACGAGAACTGAAATCACTATTCATGAGAGCCGAGCATTGTTCATGCCCGGACAAAACACTAAATATGATTATATGTGGCAGTGAGCGTGGAAGATAAGTCGCACACCCAGGCTAGTGGCTACTATACCGCCTGCCCAGGTGATTCCGATCCAAATCTTATATTTCGTTGATTTCAAAGGCAACACTTACAATTAAAAATGAAGGGTTGAAATTACACAAATTATGGTAGGTATAATGTTATTATAACCAGTAAAAAATTGTCCAAAAAAGTTCAGTATTACTTCGTAGTTTTCTTCTTCCCTAGCTTTTCCCGTTATATCGAAGCCACCCTAAGCCTGATATATATCATATTCAAAGGGATAAATTGTCCAAGAAGTTGTCAGTATTAGTTTTCTTCTTCCCTAGTCTTTCCCTCTAAATAAAAGTTACCCTAAGCATGATACATCGGATACGAAAGGGATAAACATGCACCGATCCATACATGTTTATCCTTCCTCACTGGTGCATGTTTATCCTTCCCCAGTAAAAACAAAGCAAAGGCTATAAATACCATAACCCAGTAGGCCACATTGTCCCATGCACAAACTATATTCCATATAGTACTCTTAATTTAGAACTAAAACAGATAATCTCTTAGTAGCATGGGTGGCAGCAAAGGAAGCGGTGGTGGAGGTGGGAAAGGCGGTAGCGGAGGCGGAAAAAGTGGCGGTGGGGGGGGAGGAGGGAAAGGCGGTGGTGGAGGAGGGAAAAGTGGTGGTGGGGGAGGAGGGAAAGGTGCTGGCGGTGGCGGTGGCGGTGGTGGCTCGAAAGGAGGAGGTGGATCAGGCATGATGGTGGCTCCTGGCAGTGGAGGCTCATCTCACATATCTAGGGGTGCATTTGAGAGTGACCCACAAGGTTACTTTTCTGGACTTCATGCTGGTGAGAAGTGAGCAAGTAATTAGCATCCAAGTTCCAACCTATTAGCTATTTCTAAGTTTGATAGTGCTTAATTTCTTATGGAATGAATAGTTTCATGTAAGATGGTGATGTTATCTTAATGAATAAATAACATCTGTATATGTTATGTAAATTAATTAATATCACCTGGTGTGTACGTAGATACTTTTCTTGCTTACGTAACATTTTCTCGGGGACTCGGTATTATTTGCTTGACTGCATTATAAAACCTTAATAACTTTTAAAATTTCAAATTAAACTCAGGATTATGGTGAATTAACCACAACTTTTTTTAACCAAAAAAGAAAACCACAACTCTGCAATCTATGTTTTGTCAAGACTAAATATAAGACTTGCAACTTGGTTTTTGTCAAATTTACCAACTCCAAAAGGGAGTACACCATAACACGTTAATACTTGAGGCTTTGAATGTTTACATGACCCTCATGGAAATTAATGGAATATGTAATTTAACCAAATTCGATTCTTGTCTTCCAAAAGGATGATTTATGGGTTTAAAAGAAGAGATTCATCTTTTTTATCTTCTAAATATATGGTTGATTAAAGGGCTACTCTGGATGTATAGCGTAATTTCCGCAGTAAAATAGTAATATATTGTTTTTACTTGGAAAATGAGATCATATGTTTGGGGTAGTACCGTAGTATAAGTGATCAAAGGATGATAATTTCTATCATGAGAGGAAAGTTTGCACAATTTTTTAAAATTTTGTTTATGCTACTTCATTGAAAATACTCCTTCCGTTCTCTTCTAATCTATACACTTTCGCATTTTGACACTATTCATGTACTTCAATTTAACCATCGTTGTTTGTGATTTATACATAAGGAAAAATATAGTCAAGTGCAATCTTGTTGGATTCATCTCGACATATATTTTCTAAATATATAAATTTACATATTTATTTATATATTATATGAATGGTCAAACTTATACATTGACAAAACATAAAAGTTAAACTATGTAGATTAAAAAGAAAACAGGGATAGTAATATATTTTCGTAGAAGAGGAACTTAAGATAAACTTCCATACTATTTCCATCTAACACCAATTAGTTACATGATCTGAGTGACTTCAGAATTTTGTTTGCTGCCAAAGGCAAAAAGATAGGTTACCGATGACATCCCCCATGTGATAACATTTTAAAGAATGTTGCTGCAATAATATGATAGCTTCTTAAATTATTGATTTAAGGGAGTTGATAATTTGAATTGTTATGACGTACATCAAACAAAAACCATGGATGACAGTAGATTTATCACCAATTTGCCATACCCACGAGGGTCACTGCTTCAAAATTAAGAGTGCAACTTGGGTGTAACATGTTACGCTATAATTTATTGTGTAACAAAAAACTTCACACGTACATAATGACATACACTCAACAAGATAACGACATGGGCTATGCAAATAGTGACATGAATTTGATGTCATTTTGTCATTTATTTTGAGTTTCCTTTTACAAAGATGGTTTCTGAGTTGTTACACCATAAGTTATAGTGTAACAATTACACCCAAGATTTTTTGTTTAAGTATTAATAAAATTTTCTTCTTCAAGACAAAAGGATTGTGCCAAATCTAGGATAGGGGACATTGCACAAGCCCAAAAAAAAACTAGTTTTATACTTTCATTTTTTAGATCATTCTTCATATGCTTTTTTTCCTACTAATAATTAGTTATTGGGTTAGTCAAACGATTGTAATTGGGGAGGACGATGATTCCAAAAAGAGACATCTTTGTATGTGCTCTCTGTCTGTATTTGATAGTTATATTAGTTCGTTAATAATGAAAATATAAAATAATCATTATACTTAGTTTCTTGTCAAATTTGTGGGTAAGTTTAATTGATCGCAACTTAGGGCCTGTTCTCTTCGGCATAAAACTACTGAGCTGAACTGAACTGAACTGAATTGAACTGAATTGAACTGAACTGAATTAAATTATAACTAATTAATAGTAATGATTATCATTTAGGAACTGAATTGAACTGAATTGAACTGAACTGAACTGAATTGAACTGAACTGAACTGAATTGAACTGAACTGAACTGAATTGAACTAAACTGAAAATAAGTTGGGGAGAACAGGCCCTTATCATTATCCGGTGACAAATAAAGTAGTATGTATGACATGGGTTTGGTAGCTTAAAGCACACTTGCTGAAATCCTACACTTCTTTTGTGGGAGCAAAATTTTGGGATGTTGCATTTTAGAATTGTGGCTCTCCTACAATATCATAGTGCTTGCGAATTTGTTTTACCTGCGATTGATAAACAAAAATTATTCCTCCAAGTTACTTAGGAAATTTTGTCAAAAACTATCTTATAAAATTAACTTTTTTGTGGAAAAGTACATGAAAAAAAAAGTGGTCAAAAACTACCTAATTAAACATTTAGGTTGTGAAGCACTACCCTATGCCCAAAATTGGGGGTGACAATATTGCGTCGTTCACCACCATGCATGTGTCAGTCAGTGTTCACCCTTACACTACCCCGCCTAGGGGTGTAAATGATGCGAGTCGGGCTCGAGTTTGGCTAAAATCGACTCGAACTCGAAAACTCGAAATCAAGCTCGACTCGACTCGAAAACTCGCGAGCTTGAAAAAATCAAACTCAACTCGAACTCGAAATTCTAAACTCGAGCTCGGACTTGAATCAAGCTCGAACCCGAAGCTCGAACTCAAATCATGGCTCAACTCAAACTTGAGTCAATCCATGTACCTTGAGTTAGGTACTTGGAGTAGCCTTTTATAAAGAAAAAAAAGTTGGGTGTTTCATTGTTCAACCAATGTGGGACTTTATGAATCAAACTTTAAATAATTTCATAGAAAAAAATGGTTTCCAACCAAAAAGTTTTTGTTCCATTTATAAAGAACACAAACTTAAACTTTTGTTTCCCAACCAATGTGGGACAACTTTAAGTCAAACAATAAGTATAGCTAGAGTAGTAACATTTTATAGAGAAAAAAGGCTATTGTTTATACTATAAACTAATGTGGGACATCTAATATTTTATATAAAAGATTATTTTTAATAATTTTCTAGTTTGTTCATGAGATTTTGAGCCGAGCCAAGGCTAAGGCTCGTTAAAATCTTGTGTTCGACTTGTTAACCATAACCTAAAGACAAACTATAATTAATGTCCACTATGAAATTTTTTTCTATGAAAGTGTTTATTACATTTCATGGATTAAGTTCTTTGAAAAATTTTGAGAATTATTTATCGAAATTGCAAGTATTATAAATAATTTTTTTTTCGAGTTTCTCGCGAGCTTTTCGTGTCGAGTTGGTAGTAGCTCAAGCTCGACTCGTTAGTCATCGAGTCGATCCTACTCGAGTCGAGCTTTGACCGAGTTTTGACCGAGTCGATCTCGAGTAGCTCACGAGTTGTCTCGCCTCATTTACACCCCCTAACCCCGCCGATGGCCGATCACAAGAGATGTTGGGTGATTGGACCATCAACATTCCATTTAAGGATGTATGAAGGAGGAGCACACCATTGAAGGACCAGGCTGCCAGGGGAATCAAACTATGACCAGACACTGAGTAAGGGAAAGATCCCCTCAACCTCTAATCCACCAACTCACTCTCAGACACTCTCAATGGAACTAGGTTTTGAAGTAGGCCAATCAACCAATGAACATGAATTGTTGTTGAAAATCCTTGAATTTCGTCGTCCAACAAAATGGTAGAAAAGAATTTCATATATATTTGCTTTCCTTTTCTCCTAAAGTTCGAGGAATTTGAGAGGAAAAATAAATTTAAAAGTTATCAGTATTAATTTTCTTCTTCCCTAGCCTTTCGGCCTTCAATTGAAACATGGGATAGGATGGGAACGCTTAAGTGTGGGAATTCGATTTTTTTTTTACTGATGGGTGTGTTAAGGGTGGAAAGTATAAAGAAGATATGAACATCTTTGAGAGGAAGAAGGTAGACGGGGAAAAAGGAAAACTAAGGCCTATGGCGAGTGTCTTGGGTGCTTGTTTAGGCTAAGTAGCACCAAGATGGATACGGGAATGGATACAGAGGCGGGGACAAAAACGACAAAGATAAAAATGAAAAAAATGGGTATGGCAAAAAAACAGGTATGAAATTCAACCATCAACCTAAAAATACTTCACAAGGGCATCTACATTTTCACAACAATAGATTTTAATGCGTATAGAACGAGTGACCCGACAAGCTAGGTTGTATCGAGTCGATACGGGGATAGGAAACGACATGGTTCAAAATTATAACAAAGTGGACACCACACATTATTAAGTGAAGTAGCTATCATCCCCGATATGGAACGTACATTTCAATTACAAAGGACAAGTATTAAGTGAATTACCTATGCTTAGGGGTGTGCAGTGTCCATACCCAAATCGGATCCGCCGGACATGTGAACCGGAATTCTTGAATTTTTTGGACCGAAGACCGGACCAGATTTTCCAGGTCTATTTCTGGTCTGGAATGGAAAAATCAGGTCTAGTCCAGGTCTGGACCTTTTTGGACCTCTTTTGTGAAAAAAAATTAGGCACATAAAAATCATTTTCGTGCTTGATTTTCAATTTTAATGTTCTTGGTTTTGTTTAGAAATCCTAGAGGAAGGAGAAGGAGGTAGGGAGTCATAGGAATGACTTATGTTGCATTTGAAATTTGAGGGAAGGGGAAGTAAGTAAGTTTAAATAAAAAAGATTTGTTAGAAAAAAAAACTAACAAAATTCGTGGTTTTCGGTCCGAACATCGATTTTTTTGACGGACGGCGACCGAACCCGATCCAAATTCTGGTCCAGTCCCGTCCAAATTCAGGTCCAACCATGGTCTTTGCACATTCCTACCCATGCCATCAAAATGGAGTGCATAGAGGTCATTCCGGCTCTTATAGATCGCAACAATGCTAGAAGAAATCAAAAGCATTATAGATGAAATATATCTTTTGTCAAATAGACTAGACTATATTAGTTAAAAGGGATGGGGTTTCCAAAACCCATTCTCTGGCTTTTTTTTTTTTTTTGGTTAAAATGGCATAATATAACAAAGTTTTCAAGTTACGGACTTGAAAACCCCATTACAATCCATACCGATATGTTCATTACAATAGGTAGGGGAGAGGGAAGCTCCCTAAGCTCATACACTTGTAATCGATTTTCTCGGCAGTTCTTTGCGAACACATCTCGCAACTCGGTCATGCTCACGCTTCATGAACATATAGCCTTGAATCCCTATTTGGACTCCCTACAGTTTTTCAGAACATTGCATATGCATCATTACAGTCGGTATCTTGATTAATTAAATGAATAGCTTGCTTACAATATGAGAATACCATCACGTTATCAACAAATTCATTTTATGCCAAAATTAAGCCATGTGTTATTGCAAGAATTTCAGCCATAAGAGCATCTAGGGTATATAAAGTTTTTTGAAAACCATTAATCCAAGTATCCCGATTAGTACAAAGACATCCTCCAATTCCCCGAAGACTCAAAGCGGTTGGTGAAAGATGCATCGACATGGATACATGCCTCACCAAGAAGGAGGGTAATTAAACAAAAATCCGGGTCTTTTGGATGAGGAGAGGGGAAATATTCATTGATGAAGTGTGCTCCCAAGTAGGGAAAAGTGTTTTTTTAGGGACACTTCCGGGGGAGGGTGGGGAGTGCCTTCAAACAAAACTTGATAGCAGATGAAAGGGAAGAAATTACGCCATTTCAACCCTTGAATAGACTCGTTGTTAACGAGATTGAGCTTGAACCAAAGATCTTTATCATGAATTTCAGATACTGTATCAAGAGGAATTTGAGACCAAATGGCCGAAGCACAATCACAATCTCTAAGCACGTGGAGTATATTTTCATCAAGGGAATCACACAAGTTACAAGTCGGATTAGGCACAATATTCCTAGTAAAGAGGAGGGATTGAGTAGGAAGTCTCCCCCACCAAATCAACCGTAGAAAAAAATTGAGTTTAGGTGGGTGGATGCCTCCCCTAACCCAGGATATGTCTTTCACCTTACCTCGATTCGTGATAGTGATAGATTGGAAAGCTTGCTTGAGGGAGAATGCATGATGTATAACAAATAAGGAGAAGGGGCAGTCAGGTTCATTGGATGACTCCATACATTCAAGGTTTAAAATCCTCTGCAAAATATGCGAAGGGAGGTTAATGGAAAAGGAAAGGCCATTCCAAGATTCCGAATGCCAACACTCTCTCACAGAGGTGATCATTTCATTGAAAGGAAGGGACCAATAACAAAACTCCTAATAGGGCCCACCCAAGCTAATTGTCATCCCAAAACGAAACCGACCGACCATTCCCTAAATTCCATTGACAACTAGACTCAAGAATAGACCACCCTTTACCAATACTCGCCATATCCTCGAACCTCCCCGAAACTTAGTTATGGCAAAACTTTGGACATACTTTGACCTAATACATTCTTTAGCCATGTTTAGGGGACCATGACACATTTTCCAACCCAAGCCTTAGCCATTAAAGTTTGGTTGAGAGTGAGATGGCCTCGAATCCCTACCCCACTCTCTTTGGGAAGAAAGGAGGCACTCTTTGAGACTAAATGCAAGCGGTTTTCCCCCTCTTTAGATCCTCACAAAAAATTGTTGCAAATTCTATCAAGATCACTAATAGTTGACATGGGAAAAAAGTTAGCCCGTATATAATAATTGGCAATTGTATTAAGGGTAGAAGAGATAAGGACTTCACTTCCGTTTGGACGCTTATGGGATAGGGGAGACCCGTGTACATCCCCAAATTTTCCGATGCATGAACATTAATAGTATTTTGGAACATTTCTCTTAGATCATCCCGGGTATTGGGTGAGAAGACAAACCTACTTTTATCCTCATTAATTTTCTCGACCTGAAAGTCTAATGAATTCATGCAATACTTCCCTAACCGCAAAAGTCGTATTCTCATCAACTCTTCCAAATAGTAATAAGTCATCAGCAAAAAGAAAGTGAGAAACCATAACTCTATTGCTTCACCGAAGGGAGTCCAGACATTGGCTTCACAAGACTGATTAATTAAGGAAGTAAGGTGCTCTAAGCACATGTTGAAAAGATAGGGGGACATTGGATCACCTTGTCTAACGCCTCTCGAATGGCTAAACGATTCAGCTTTTTGACCATTAACAAGAACGGAAGAAGAAGCCTTAGAAATACAATCCATGATGAGATCAATGGAAGCATGGTCCAAGTTATACATATGAAGGCATTTTCTCACAAAACTCCACTCCATCCTATCATAAGCCTTTTCTAAGTCAACTTTGTGAGCAAACCACCCCGTTCTCCCTTTTATCTTATGCATGGAATGCATGATTTTGGATGCTACAACAAGATTTATTTCCCGGCCCACGACCCTTAATGAAACCTGTTCCGATTATGGGAAATCCGCTGAGGGATGAGATGCTTAAGACGATTGACAATGATTTTTGTAACAAGCTTATACAAAGTGTTACACAAACTAATCGGTCTAAGATGCTTAACCTTTTCCGGGATCGCTTGCTTAGGGATTAGACAAATTAAGGCGTGACAAAGACTTTCGTGAATCGAAATATTGTTAAAACGGGCTTGGATTTGGTATGGAAGAATATGGGGTGGAAGCCATCTCGGACCGGAAGCCTTGAGAGTTTTCATGGAGAAAAGAGCACACCTAATTTCATGACAGTGGGGGGTGGGCAATGCTAACATTTCCCTCCAAAGGCTCATTTTGTAATAACGATAGAGAGTGGTCCGTCTCATAAAAAAGGTTTTGAAAGCTAATCGAATATGATTCCCGATTTAATTTGATCCATAATCACTAACTCTTCACCACACTCATTTCTAATAAAGTAAATCCGGGAGGTGCTTCGACGAATAATAACGCTCTTATGGAAGAAGGAAGTATTTCTCTTAAGCCGCTTAACCCTACTTTTCATGTTTCTGGAAAGAGCATTAGGGGCCGCCTTGTTCAACAATGTCAAATAGAAAAAATCTTGTATTTTTTTTTTTGACAACATGATTAAACAAACAAGCAACAAAAAACAGACTACACAAGATTTCCATTCCTTGTCGCTTACGACTAGATTATGGCTATCTTGGACAATGACCCTATCAACCTTCCTAATCTCACATAAAACAAACATATTACAAACATCGACATATCATAACTTAAGCTAGCTAGTCAATTAAAGGAAATTGTTTCTTTTTTAACATGTTTATAAGCATATGAAGTCTCGTAGCTACGCCGATATATCTCGCGCCTCTAGGGGTGTAAGCGGACCGTGAAAAGTCCAGAGTCTAATCCCCGTCCCGTCCAAACTTGTCGGACCGGGATCGGACTGAAATTTTTTTGACTGGACTCTGACTCAAATTTTCGAGTCCAAATATTTTCGGACTGGATTTGGACTCACCCCTTTGGAGTCCAATAAGTCCATTCCATCCACAAATATTTATATATATAATATATATTTTATATTTATATATATAATGTATATATATATATATATATATATATATATATATATATATATATATATATATATATATATATATATATATATATATATATATATATATATATATATATATATATATATATAATATAATATAATATAATATAAAAGATGTATGTGACTTATTTTACGGAATGAATATAATGAGCTTAATTTTTCAAATTCAATTATGAGAAAACGTTGTGAATCATTGAATCTAAATCGGTGGAAAAAAATAATATAATAATCGGACTGGACTGGACTGGATTCAGACTCAAGAAAAAAGTATCGGACTAGACTGGACTTAAAAAATATTTGGATCGGACTTGGACTCAATTTCTCGAGTCCAAAAAACTTTGGACTGGATTTGGATTTGGCAAAGTCCAATCCAGTCCAATTCACTTACACCCCTAGCCGCCTCTTTGAAAGACTTCCTTCAAACCCCTTAGCACTGCTAAGCCTTCACATTGAATAGTTGAACTTGGCTTTAACTTGATCATTTCCTTTGAATTCTCGGCCATCCTCCAAGGACCCTCGACCAACCAATTCTTGCTGATGGACAATCTTTCCTCACATTTCTTTTCCAAGCACCATCAACCTTGATCTTAACATTCTACCATGCTGCCTTCCAAAGGAGATCACTAGATCTTCCTTAGTTTTCTCTTCATGTCCTTTTTTCTTATTTTTTCTTCATGGTACTTGATCCTTCCTTCCTCTTCTTTGATATAGTCGTCTGCCATATGCATAATCTCAAAAGGATTTGGGTTACAATTGCGGAACACAACATTATTCCGATGCCTCCATATGGCCCACAAATAGGCACAAAAACATCTTGCTCTAAAACTCTAGGGGCCATCATCTTTTCAAATCTTCTGCACGAAGTTAGTAATCAATATTTAATCGGAAAAAAATTGGAGCTTTGTACCTAAATACCAAGCCATGACCCCCACCAAATTCTAGCGCTCACTAGGCAATCTCTGAATAAATGAGACTCATCTTCTTCTGCACCTTTGCATAGATAACAATGTTCATTAACATTAAGATTTCTTTTCCTGAGATTTTTGTTTAAGGCTAAAGCATTATATAAAAATTCTCCTGAATTGTTTTTTCCATTTCGGCCTCATATCCATTGCCCATAATTTGCCCCAAAATTTCCTATCCACAATTTGCATGCTTTGATTACGATTTGAGTTAAGCAACAGAGAGTAAGCATCTTTGGTGGTGATCTCACCGGAATTTGTTCTATTCCGATCCACACATAGAAGCCATTAACATCCCTTTTAGGAGTAAGTCACCAGAATTCTATGCGCTGCATCTTTAGGGAAAATTTTCCAGATTAATGAAGCATTCCAATTTTTTGATGCCGGATTCATTAGGTCCTTGACTCTTTGAATGCCCAGTTGTTCCAGATTAATTCCCCTCCTAAGAGAAATGGGATTACCTTGAACCCATCTATCATGGAGAATATGAGTCTCTTTCCCATTGCCAATGACCTTACGGAATCCATCTCTACATTGTTTAATCGCCCAACACATACCTCGAAAACCCCACGAAGCATTTCCGAGGTATTTTCCACTCAGACCAATCGAAATTGGAGATCCTTTATATTTGGATTTTAACACTCTAGAGACCAGGAGATCTTCCTTATTATGCAATCGCACAACTTGTTTTGCCAAATTAGCAGTATTAAAAGCTCCGGCGTTCCGAATACCAAGTCCACCCATTCCCTTAGGCAATTCAATACTTTCTCTGCTCTTCCAATATATCGGATTAGATCCAACACCATTTCTCCATAAAAATCTCGAGAAGATCGCATTGATGCTATCAGAGATTTTTTTTGGAAGAAGAAAAACCGAAAGAATATGATGACATAAAGAAGCTAACACAGCATTGATCAGGATAATTTTCCCCGCATGAGAGAGAGCGAGGTGCTTCCAGCTTCCCACCTTTTTTTGAATTTCTCTTCTAGCGGGAGAAATTTGCTAGAGCTACGACCATCAATTTCAATATTATTGCCAAGATATTTTCCGAGTTCTTTAGCCGAGGGAGTTCGAATAACGTCTCGCATGAGAGTTTTACATCCCTGTGGAGTGTTTGGGTTAAACATGATTGCCGATTTCGAAAAGTTAATAATTTATCCTGAAATCTGACTGAATCGGTTAATGACGTCCTTAACCACTGCATTGGACCGAGGAGTAGCTTTGAAGAACAGTAGATAATCATCTGCAAAAAAAAAAGGTGAGAGAAAGAAGGACCATTTCTAGAGAGTTTAATTCCTTGAAACAGAGCATCTTCTTCTGCCTTAACAATCATTCGAGAGAATACTTCCATCACTAGTATAAACAGATACGGGGAGAGCGGGTCACCTTGTCTTAGTCCACAACTAGGTCTGAATCTTTCCGTTGCTTCGCCATTGATAAGAATGGAATATGAAACTGTATTAATGCGTTGCATAATCCAATTTCTTACCTTATCCGGGAAATTCATGCGATCTAAGAGCCAATGCAAGAAGTTCCAATTCACCTTATCATAAGCTTTGAACATGTCAATCTTCAGATATACTAGATATTCATTTCCTCCTTTTCTAAAAGTCACCACTTCATGCGCCAGCAAGCAATTATCTGACATCAATCTTCTAGGAATAAATGCATTCTGAAACGGGGAGACCAGAGATTGAATGATGGGTTTCAATCTATTAACTAACACTTTGGAGATGGTTTTGTAGATGACATTGCACAAGCTTATAGGCCAAAACTATCCCCGCTTCTTCAATTCTTTCGCTTTTGGGATCGACATGATAAGAGTAGAATTCCACTCCTTAAGAAGGTGCCCATTGTAAAAAAAAAAAAAATGACACCGCCTCTATTACATATCCTCCACCATTTCCAAATTCTTTTGATAGAAAACAACAGCATTCCATCCGGCCACGGCTCTTTTAATCCACCCATTTGAAAGATTGCCTCTTTGATTTCCCCGAGTACGGCTACTCGGCACCTGGGAGCCTCCCTTTGGCTATCCGAAATTGTTGGAATTAAATTGCCAATTTCTTCGCAATACTTCCTACTTCCTTAGCATGGCTTACCTAATTCATTTGAAAAATGTCACCATAAAATTTCAAAATCACTCCATGAATATCCTCTTTCTCATATTTCCAAGCCCCATTTTCATCCTTAATCATCAGGATCTCATTTTTTCTTTTTCTTGATTTGGCTTTTCTGAAAAACCATTTACAATTCAAGTCCTCAAGCGCTATCCACTTGCCTTTTGCTCTTTGTTTCCAAAAATTGAGTTGAATCTCTATCTTACGCAGACTCTGCTTTCGAATTTCTTCTTCTTTACACCCATTATTGTCATCTTGGAGGTTTAATTGCGCATCCTCACAATTCTTGGACCAGTCTTCCCAAACAATACTCATCTCCTTTTTGAACTCTCTACACCGTTTGAACACTTGAAATCTCACCGTTGTGATTTGTTTCGAAATTCTAAACATTGGTGATCCCACGAACTGCTTATTCCAGCCTTCTTGGATCATCTTTTGCACTTCCTCAAATTCTAAACACCAAGAATTTAGTTTAATTAGGCTCTTCTTTTTTTGACGCATTGGATTCGTGTGAACAATAATGGGACTATGATCCGATACCATGATGGGGAGATTTATCATTGTTGCTTCAGGATGAGATTGAATCCATTCTTCCGAACCATATGCCCTATCAAGCCTTTCATAAATTCTATCACCGCCATCCCTGTTATTGCTTGCACCATGTGAATTTGGGTCCAATTGACGGAATTTGCGACACTCCTAGCTCCATTTTCCAATTGAAGAATGTTTCCCTTCCCTGTATAAATAGGGTGCCCCCAACTTTTGATCTACACTTTCAATTTGAATAAAATCTCCGCAAATAACTTGTTATTTTCTACTCCTATTTTTGCTTTTATACTTTCCAAAACTAGAGATCTAGACTGAAGATACGGCGAGCCATACAACAAGATCAACATCCATTCATACTTTTCATCTCTAAGTACATCAGATATTTTACAGACAAAATAGTTCTACGATTGACTACATACATTAATATTTGCATTGTTTCCCCAAAAAAGAGCTAACCCCCCTGCAGATGCATTAGCAGTTAGCACTACATACAACTATATTAGAAAAGCCTAGGATATTAGACAACTTAGTGATAAGCAAATCATCGCCTTTAGTTTCGGATAGAAACACCACAGTAAGGATCAAATTTATGGACTAACCAACGCAAATATGGAAATGTAGGGGAGTCCGCATCATTCAATCCCCTACAATTCCATGACAAATGATCATATGGCCTCCCCGAGACGGGATTGGGCCCGGCCTCACGACCTTGGACTTCATCGGGCTCCTCGCTTTGAATTTCTTAATTTGCTCCGCAATTTTTTCCCTTTCATCCTTTGCCCACTTCCCCGAAATCACGCTCAACCTCCGACATAATTTTCCCAAGAACAGCCCTATCTCATCCAATTTTCTCTTCTTATCACCTTTAACAATCTGACCCAACGCATCCTTGGGCTTCGGAGGCCTTCCCCTACCTCTTTTGGTGGTTTGGTGATAGCTGCAGCCTCTAATTTGTCCAAGGATGTCATCATATTATCCTCTGCTTCAGGAATTACCACCACACTATTCAAGTAACGGCTCGCAGCCTTAATTCTATCCCCCCACCCTCTACAATCAACGCGAGCTTTTGCGATTCATCCTCCGTATTTTTTTTATTTCCTCGCCGCATCTCATCAATCACTCCATCCTTTTCCCTTTCATCTTGCTTTCGATGCTTCTTCAAAATTCATTTTAATTGCTTTTGACACTTCAGATGGTAACACATTCTCCATGAACACAACTTGCTCAGAAAAACCAAGGAAGGGAAGAATTTGAAGGTTTGCAAACTGATTTGTTGGAAGATTGCGACAAGATGAGTGATAGGAACTAGACGAACCTGATTGTAGAGAAGAGTGAGATCCAGGTATTTGGAGTGGAGTTTGTGGGGAATTTTTTCTTAAATTAAATCCCTCGAACCAGTCGTTTTCCTAAGCATCACTCCTTTCAATTGAACCCAACGAAGGCGACAGTTATGGAAATGAGGCCCATGGGCCTGGACCGAGTTTAGAGGACCGGAAGCTTGATGATTCTTACTGCAGCAGGTTACGACTCTCCTCCAATAAATTTTCCAACCCAAATTCAGCCGGTTCAATCACCTCAGTAGTGGGCTGAGCCCAAAATTCTTCTTGTTGGGATTGGAGAGATGACCCAGTGGACAAAGGAATTGCAAAGTTCTCAAAAAGAGAGGGATGAAAAGGTAAATCCCCACATAAAGATGACTGAAGTGGAGAGGAAGTAGGAGAAATACTCATTCTTAAAGTGTTTTCCAACACACGTGGATGAGAGAGAAAAGAATCTTGTTGAGGTTGTAATGGAGGATTAAATTCTTTACCATGCTCATAAATACCTAGTGAAGAAGGTTTAAAAAAACACAGGTTGTCTTTTTCACAACATTCTTTAAATGACCAAGCAAATCTTCTCCACCTGTCCACTTCACCAACACCCACATGCCATCATATTCTAGAGAATTCTCAGCTTCAATTAAAATTCATATCCCCTTTTGACCTTTAAAGAATTTTCCCTTTTTTTGTAGATTAAATCCTCCACCTTTTTTTTTGAGTTTTTTTCGTCAACACTTTTTTTAATATGAATTCCTTTCCTACCCTTACTAACAAAGTCACTATCCACCAGCTATCACCCCATCATCCTGTCCTTTTCTATTCCATCTTTTACTACATTCTCCTTTTTTGAAATTTCCATTACTCCTCTGTGAGCTGCAAAATCTTTTTGATGGTTGATAGTTTTCATAATTCCTATTATTTCTGCCCATATGACTTTCGCTATCAGACTTTTGGGGTTCTTCCGTAGTAGCATCCTCATTATTATTTCCGGAATCCCCGTTGTTACCATCATCATAACTAGAGTCACTACTGCTTGAAGAGATCATCTCCGGTGACCGCCTTGCTCGATCCAGACGAACTCTAGTGGTCGTGAAATGTTGAATGAATGGTAACCCAAATATTTTATTTGTATATAGGGGAGCATTAGCTGGACCCACCATGAGCGGCAAATCCGACTAACATGCCTCCATCAACGCCTTCTCAATCTCCTTCTTTGCTTGATTCCACGACTTATTGCACCACGACTGCTTATGCCCAATTCTTCTACATCTTTTACACAGGTTAAAGACACCTTCATAGCGAAAATCAACCCATACTGACTTTTCCTCTTGAAATTCAATAAAAGCTCCCGGAATCAAGGAGGTTTTCAACCTCAACCAGATTAGAGCTCTATAAAACCTCTTTGGTCCAGGAGATTGCGACTTATCATCAAACCTCATCACTTTCCCAACCTTTGACAGAAGGCTAGCTGCAATATCAATTGAGCATAATGCAAATGGGATCCCCTCAACCTTCACCCATATTGCCATTTCAGAAAAATTAAACTAGCGGAAAGATGCAGCAATTTTCCAAGACTTCAGGACTAGGAGGGCTCCATTCAGATTTAAGTTGCCATATAGCCCTAAAAGATCCTCCCTATCATCAATATTTTGACAATAAAGAGAAATTTTTTTCCCTCTTTTTTCACCACAATTTTATCCTTTATGATCCATTTATTCACCCATTGCTAAATTTCTTCAGTATCAAAATCACGAGTATCAATGAATTTTCCCACTATTAGGAATTGGGAACTCCGATTTATTTTTGTTGATAACTTCAGGATGTATTTTAACAAAAGACCTTGCTTTCTACGTACGGAATGAACTTCCTTCTCTATAATTATGCGCGCCTTCCTCTTCCATACTTCAGATGGACAGGAACTTACTACAACTAAGAAAATTTGGTATAATACTAATTAGGCAGATAGAGAATAATGGAATCTCATAGACTAAAAGATAACTAGGACACTAGCTAGTAGTTTTTTGATTGAAATTTTGAGAGAGATAGTGTACATGTGTTTTCCAGAGAGAACCTCTCACTCACCTAAAAAAAAATCTTGTAAGTACTAGGTACTACCGTACTCGGTAGTGGAAGTTTATTATGTCAGCAGAAGAATGTAACAAACTCTTGCTGACTCACCATTTTCTTTTAACAAACTTATTATTATTTCTCCCAATTCTTGCTTAGTAAGATTCTTGATTCTTATTTAACCTGTTACATTCCGATATACACACACAGAACCGACTACAGTAGTAGAATCAATTCATACATTGATTCACAACTTAATTTCCTCTTTATTCCCCTCGTTTTCCCGCCTCGTTTTCCCCTCGTTTTCTCTCTTCATTTCCTCAAGAATTACAACAATGGTGGAACCTTCAAACATAAACCCAGAAAATATCTTCAGCTTCAAAGTATACCCTACAATTAAAGTGAAACAAGCCATTGAATCTTTGTGTGACTCTAATTTCAATCCAGAAGGTCGTGGAATAATCGGAGTATCCACAAATAGGGTCGAAATCACAGCTCAGAACAATGAAACTCAATCTGTTGGTTATTTCAGCTTGGAATGTTCAGGGCTTATTGACTTCCATTACTGCAGTAACAAAGGGTTTGATTACAAGAAGATTAGTCTTAATGAAATTTCTCAGAATCTTCGTGATGTTTCTAATGATGATACTATTACTATTTTTCATCTTGATGGGTCTACTAAGCTCTGCTTTATCTTTGGTAATCTTTCTTCTCTAAGATGTATTGTTATTAATTATGATGATTTTTATCTTTAAAGTTTAATAACAATGTCCGTTTCAATCTCAAATTTAATGTTTATGATGCTTCATGGGTTTTTTTGGGTTCTTTTATGTAATGTTTATTCAAATTTTTGTTGAATCCTATTTGGATGTTGATTTTATTGAACTAGAATTTTTTGATTGCAAGTTTATTGATTCTCCAATATTTTTTGAATGAATGTAGGGTCTTTAGTTGCTGTTGTTATTAAAATTTCATTTCTTGAATTCATTTTTGAGCAACAAAATGTAGTAGATAAATATGGGTTGTTCTTGAATTTCATGGAAGGAAATTGATCGAATAGTTTGCTGATAAATGAAATTGCCATAATATTTTCAAGAAATGATCCTGTAACTGAGTTTAATGTGGAGATGTTGCAACCGAATTTTACTACTGTGCTGTTGTCTGATTTCATATTCTTTTGTGAGGCTATTATCCTGTCCGACTTGCTATGGGAGATCATTGATCATCTAGAAACAACTGGAAAAGATAATCTAGGTTCTTAATTATTCCTTGTTCTTGTTATTGATAAAGTTTTCTTCGTGTTTATGTAATCATTTCTTAATTTTAGCCCTAATGAGTTCTTTACATAATCATATATTCATATCATTAACTTAATTAACTTGTTCTTATATTTATGTTTTCTTCATGTCACCGGCTTCAAGTGAACATATCAAATAGACCTCTGAGTGTCTTCATCGGAGAAAGGCCTTGGATGTACACGTATGATAATGAGGTAATGCTGAATTCTAGAAGTTAATTCAATCTGACTGATTATGTGGGTGGTATGATCCGACATTGATTGTGCGTTACTTGCGAGTTTTGTAAACTAACTAGGGGAATGGAACCAGATAGACACATCATGCTTGGTTACCCTGGCCTCACTTGGAGTCACCGTAACACCCCCGACAATTCTCTTTTTCTAAAATACTTTTTCATTATAAAACATAGAGAATTATCAAAGTATTATTGCCCGTGTGAAAACGTATCGGCTTATTCAGAATTTTGCAGCGGAAAACAAATATATAAAAAAATCAACCAAGTACTTAAAACCAACACTCTAAAAATTGTCTACTCTAAAACCAACTTAACTTAATATGTTTCTACTAAAGCAACAGATAAAATAATTTGTTACACATGCTCTCCATTCCCAGACTTCCCAATGATGCAAATCTGCACACCTGTAGATGTCAATGCTCTAAAGAATCTGCTCACCAAAATGGGTCATCACAGGATCAATAAGGCAAAGCCATGATCAACACATACAAACAAAGCACGTAATCAGCAAAGCTGAGTACTGCATAATAACAAATAACATTCCTAATCATGATACTAACAAAATAATAAACAGGGAAAAATAGTAATATAGCAATATAACATTCTGCAGATAAGTTCTACTGAACTAAACTTTAATCATCTTTTTATTACTTTAATGGAATAGTTATTGGACCGAGTTGTCTAACTAAAAATCAGCCTTCCCTAGGAAGGCGAAATACGGGCGCGACTCTGTGTTCCATAATGACCTGCGATATCGAGGAACCTTTGAATAAAAAGAGGAACGATGATCAATCCAATTCCCAGAAAAAGCCATGGCACGCTCACCATGTACCCCAACTCCCGATTGTCCAACTCGGACGTGCACCCGCCTAAAGTTTATTACTATCCAAATTACACTTTACATGTTTTACAATTTATTACTTATTATGACACACAAGTAATGCAGAAATATCAATTCAACACTCACAACTGAACTTGTTTTATCTTAGGATTAAAATAAGTGATCATACAACTTACAATCCAAGATTAATCCCTTTTTATTCCAATCCTTCTTATTTGTTGAACCTAGCCAACAATCAACTTACCTTTCAAAGGCATAAATGATCAACTTACCAAATAAGGCCCACAGTCCTCATAGAGTAGTGAAAGTAATAATATAAGGGAACACATGATTTAAACATGATCCAACTCACTAAATATATTAATTCCCCCATGTGAATTAATAAATAAAGTTCCCAATCCAATTAACATGCTTGCATCAATATTCCATACAAACATGATATTCAACTCATAATCAAATCTTATAATCAACATATTTGCACACAAGCATAAACACATGTAAAATCCAATCATAATAGAAATCATATATGAACTTACAAAGTTCCTATACATGATACTACAACTTTTCCTTCCTTAATCACGATACTACTCACATAACACATATGTATGTACGTACCTTGTATAAACAAACTGATAGGCCACCGTTAATCACTTTAAAAGTCGCCTACTGAAAATTCTCCGCCTAAAACAACCAATATAATTTAAAGTCAATACTCTAATTAAATTCCAGCAACTTTAAAATACTTTAAATCCTCTTTAAAAATATTTAAAAGTTGCTTTTAACTTTAAAACCTCAAATACTAATACTTCCTAACATAGTATTACTATACTAGTCATTAAAATCCAACAAACTCCCTTAATAAATCTTTTCTAAAAATTCCAAAGCAGCATATAATTTATTATAACCCTCTTTAAACACACTTAAACATGGTTAAATTCATAAATTCAGTCAATTTCATAGTTTATAACATGCTACTATGATTTTCCAATGTTTAACACCCTAAAAATTCATGCTTTGATAATTAAAACTCAATCTAAACATAATAATCAAATCTGAAATTTTGCTCTTTTAATACACAATATATAATATTCACGATTAATCATTAAAACAGTAAATTAAAGGTTATTAATCATGGTTAGTACCAAAATAAAGCACAAAAATATGATCTTTAATTGAAACTTGAGGAAGAAGAAAAGAATTAAACCAACGAATCGAAGAACAAGGAACGCAGGACGCCGGAAACAAAGACACGGCGGTCAAAGAACCTGGGCCGGCGGTGGTGATGGTGGTTGAGTGTTTGTGACGTTTCTTGGCGAAGAAGAAAGCGTTACTTGAAGAAGAAGAAAGAAAATTGTAGAAGAAGAAAAAGAACGTGAGAGAACAGAAAAGGAACGCCGGTTGTAGTGACGGAGGAGAGAGAAAATTTGTGTGGTAAAATAATTTAAGTTTATGGGTATTTATAGTTTCCCTTTTGTGGGCTTAGGGAAAAATAGAATTGGACTTCAAATAGAGTTTGGTGATGAATAGGATTGATGACTGAACTCCTAACACCACTAGGATTAGTATTTGGGTTCCTCAAGCCCATTTAAACTTCTTTTCCAAATCCAATTAGTATTTCAAACATTTTTCAAAGCATGCCTAACAAAACATTTTAACTTCCTTAAATCTTATAAAATAATTCCTTTGACTTTCAAAATGGTCAACCTTTGAAATATGAAATCATTAAAATGCTAATATATATTAAAATATAAATAACTATATATTAAAATATATTTATAAAATTCATAAAAATACAGGGGATTACAGTCTATCCCTCTTAAAAGAAGTTTTGTCTTGAAACTTGACACGAAAACTCCCACCCTTTCAAAAGTTTTTCAACTAAACTCCTATTGGAGAAATACTTGTGCCACTCATGTGCACTCTTTTGCCAACTTAAAATTACTTGCGTTACTAATGAACACTTTTTCTTAGGCGGAGAATCTATTTATTTTGCACCAACATGTGCAAATCGCCAAAATAAGCATAAAAATGCATAAAAATACTATCAAAATAGGTAAAAAGCGCGAAATTCTATCGCATTCTACCACCCTTAAAGTTAACGAGTTACGCCCTCGTAACTCACCTCAAGGAATAATTCTGGATACTTCTTCTTCATTTCAGCTTCAGCTTCCCACGTTGCCTCTTCAGACTCATGGTTCGAACAAAGCACTTTCACGATACTGACATCCTTATTGCGTGTACTACGCACCTTCTTATCAAGAATTTTCACAGGCCTTTCCTCATACGTGAGGCTACTATCAATCTGGGATCCTCTCAAAGCTTCAAGACATGACGCTCATCTGGGATATAACGCTTGAGTTGGGAAATATGAAATACGTCGTGCATCTTCTCAAACTCCATTGGCAAGGCCAATCTATAAGCTACCTTCCCAATTATTTGTAGAATCTCATATGGACCTACATACTTGGCACTCAATTTGCCATTTTTCCCAAATCTCATCACACCCTTAGTTGGTGATACTTTCAGAAACACTTTCTCACCCACTTCGAACTCATCTTCCCTTCACTTCAAATCGGCATAACTCTTTTGCCTATCTTGAGCAGCTTGAATTCTAGCCTGAATCAATTTCACACTCTTGACAGTCTCCTCAATGAACTCTCGTCCCTAATACTATGTTCTCACTAAAATCATTCCAAAGAAATGGGACTTCTACACTTCCTTCCATATAATGCCTCAAAAGGTGCCATCTTAATACTCGCATGATAGCTATTGTTGTATGAAAACTCAATCAAATCTAATTGGTCTTCCCAACTACCCTGAAAATCAATAGCACAGGCTCTCAACATATCTTCCATAGTCTGGTTAGTCCTCTCAGTCTGACCATCAGTCGCAGGGTGAAAGGCAGTACTCATTTTTAACGTTGTCCCAAGATTTAACTGGACCTTTTGCCAAAATTTCGAGAGGAACCTCGAATCACGGTCTGAAATAATATCAGTTGGAACCCCATGCAATCTCGCTACATGCTTAACATACGTCTTCGCAAGTTGCTTCTTCTTCCATGTCTCTTTGATTGGTATGAACATGGCCGACTTCGTCAGACGGTCCACGATAACTTAAATAGTATCATTGCCATTCCTTGTTCTAGGCAAAGTAGTCACAAAATCCATCGATATGGAATCCCACTTCCATCCCAGAACCTCTAAGGATTGAACATTTCCCATGGGTCGCTTATGATCTATTTTGACCATCTGACAGGTTAGACACTTGGACACGAACTCGGCAACCTCACGCTTCATGTTTGGCCACCAATAGATCTGCTTAAAGTCCTTATACAAGTTGTCACCCCCAGGGTGCACAGAGTACGGTGTATTATGGCCCTCATCCATAAGGCGTTTCTTAAGCTCATCACATTTTTGTGATACACACCACCTCCCCTTGAACCTCAGACTACCATCATCATGGATTTTAAAATCACTTTCCTTCCATTGGCCCATCTTTTCCTTAATCTTCTCTAGGTGTTCATCCCCAACTTGACCCTCTTTGATCTCGTCGAAAATTGACAAACCCAATGACAAAGCACTCAATCTTGCCTCGATCACCCCAGGATTTAGGATTTCTAGGCTAAGTCTTCGCATATCTCGACACAACTCCTCAGGAACTATCAAGGCGTTCATGCTATGACTCGTCTTTCTACTCAACGCATCAGTGACTACATTTGCCTTCCCCTCATGATATTGGATGTCTAAGTCATAATCCTTTATCAACTCTAGCCATTTCCTTTGCCTCATATTGAGGTCTTTCTGGGTAAAGATGTACTTCAAACTCTTATGGTCGGTAAAGATCTTACAGGTTACCCCATACAGGTAGTGTCTCCAAATCTTCAAAGCGAACACAATAGCAGCTAACTCTAGATCATGGGTAGGGTAATTAGCCTCATAAGGTTTCAACTGACGCGACGCATACGCAATCACCTCCTCATTCTGTTGTAACACACATCCCAACCCATTCTTCGAAGCATCACTATACACCTCAAATCCCTCATTCCCATCAGGCAGGGTCAAAACAGGTGCGGAGGTCAAATGTTCTTTTAAAATTTGAAAAGCTTCCTCACACTTCTCATTCCACTCGAATTTTTACTCCTTTTTCATCAAATTGGTCATAGGTCTCGCTATCTTCGAGAAATCTCTCACAAATCTTCTATAATAGCCAGCTAGACCTAGGAAACTTCGAATATCAGGCACATTCTTCGGAGTTGGCCATTCACTCACAGCTTGAATCTTAGCAGGATCTACAGAGACTCCTTCCTTAGACACATAGTGACCTAAAAATGCTACCTTCTCCAAACGAAACTCACATTTAAAGAACTTGGCATACAATTGGTTCTTCCTAAGCGTCTCCAATATGATCCTCAAGTGCTCATCATGTTCTTTTTCATTCTTCGAATAGATCAGAATATCATCAATGAATACAACCACGAACTTATCTAAGAACTCATGGAAAATCCTATTCATTAGGTCCATAAATATGGCAGGTGCATTGGTTAACCCAAAATGCATTACAGTGAACTCATAATGACCATAAAGAGTCCTAAATGCAGTCTGAGGGATATTCTTATCGCCTACCCTCAATCGGTGATACCCCGAACGCAAATCAATCTTTGAGAACACGCTCGCTCCATTCAATTGATCGAATAGGTCATCTATCCTAGGCAAAGGATACTTGTTCTTGATGGTTACGTTATTCAATTCTCTATAATCGATACACAACCTCATACTCCCATCTTTCTTCTTAACAAACAATATAGGAGCTCCCCAAGGTGATGCACTAGGTCTAATATAACCCTTATCGAACAATTCTTTCAATCGCGCCTTCAACTCACTCATCTCCGGAGGTGCCATTCTATAGGGTGCTTTAGATATAGGTGCAGTTCCATGAACTAAGTCTATGGTGAACTCAATAGCTCTAACAGGCGGCATACCCGAAATCTCACTCGGAAACACATCCATAAACTCATTCACAATCAGAACATCTTCAATATTTACCCCAACTTCTTTACTCACATCTTGCACACTATAGAAATATAACTTGCACCCCTTCTACATCAACTTCTTTACTTGCATTGCGGAGATAACCCCAAAGTTCTTGGATTTCCCAAAACGTCTATACGAAGTCAGCTTACCCAAAGGATTCCTTAAAACTACTTTCTGAACTTCACAATCTATCTTGGCCTTGTATAAACTTAGCCAATCCATCCCCAGAATTACATCTAGGTCTCCTAGATTAAACTCTATCAAGTCAGAAGGAAAGACACAATCTTCTATTTTCGTAGGCATATTTCTCGAACAGACTTGGTACACCTTATGGTCTCACCAAAGAGGTATACTAACAGCAACTCAATCACCTCAAAATTTACTAAACCCAGACTTTTAATAATAGATGACGAAACAAAAGAATAAGTCACCCCCGAATCAAATAATGCTTTAACTAGCACGGTGTTAATAGAAAAAGTACCAGATACTACGCCGGCAGATCGTTCAGCTTCATTGCGACTCATCACGAACAGTTTGCCCGGAGCCTTGTTCTAGTTGTTCTCATTAGCAGGCTTGTTATAGCTCCCTTGATTGTTCTGTGCCCCTGCAGGCTTCGAACCCTGATTTTCTGGCTGGCTAAATCCAGACCTCACTTGATTACTACCCCCATTGCCATTTTGCTCTTTCTTTTGCTTAGCAAAGCACTCATACTCCCTATGGCCCTTCTTCTAGCAAGTAGTTACAAGTCACCGGGTCCCCCTTACGCCTCTACCAGGGTGGTTGTTGCTACACTTCTTGCAAAGTGATACACTCTTTCAGCTCGACCCTTATTGCGGTTATCCTGGTTGTTATTTCCTTGGAAATTCCCATTACCATCCCTGTTTTTCTTGAAATTCCCCTGGTTTCCCCCAACATTAAAGTCCTTTCTTTTCTCACCTACCACAATATTCTTTTTATCCCTCCTCGACTGGAGTCCATAAATGTGGGCGGCTCTCCCATACACAATATCTAGGGATGTAAACGTCTCACCTCCTAACCCCGGTTGTATCTCATCGGCCAACCCTTGCTCAAACCTTTGAGCCTTCAACTCCTCGCAGCTACAACCTCGGATGCAAACCTCGACAAGTGCTATGAATTTATCGTAGTACTCGGGAGATGGTCATACTACCCATCCTAAGGTTAATGAATTCCTAGGCCTTCGCTTCCTCATAAAGGCGTGGTAAAACTTCCCTCTCAAGGGAATCACAAAGGCATCCCAATCAAATCCTTCCACAAAGACTCGCCTAGCTCCATTCTCCCTCCAACATAAATCAGCCTCATCCTTAAGGTACAAAGACACTCGACCCACTCTCAAATTCTCAGGACAATTCACAGCCCCAAAGAGTTTCTCAAATTCCCTAATCCAGTTTTCTAGAAAGGTAGGGTCAGCTTGTCACTTATAGTATGGTGGCTTAACCTTAGCTAGCCTTTCAAACATGTCCCCAGCAGTCTCAGGACGTTCAGCTCTCTCCTGAGTCAATTTTTCCGCCAAGAGGCGAATAACATCAGCTAAGTCGTTGTTAGCCATCCTACTTCGTGACCTGAAAGTAATATAACTCTACTTTAGGTTTCAATATAGCTTATGTGTCCATCTAAGAAAGCAACATTTGATTTGATCAACAAAGATCGCCTCAACAAACAATTTCTCAAACAGTTCCAAGTACAATATAAAATATTCTCTAGTAACTACATAATCATCCATGAAGAAAATATTCACATTAGATCACATAAGTAGAACAAACAAGAATTTAATCACATAATAAAATTTTAAATAATAAAAAGATTCCCAACACGTGCCCAGAATAAATTCTTGCTCACTCATATAAATAAACAAATAACTTTTATTCCTCCAAAAGGGTATTATTAAATAATTGCTACTATATCATTATATTTTCTTAAATAATGGTACTATAAAACAACTCTAATCACTGTTGGCCAACTATCCAACATTATTTTATATATATATATATTGTTTTCTCTAATCGTAAATATAAATAATAACCTAAGGTACCACATTATCATTCTTATCCTCATATTCCTTGTATCGTTCAGGCACGAAGATCTCATCTTCAAACTCATCTATGTCCTCATCATAATATTCGACGTATCTCCTTTGTCTTTTAGATCTCCTTGTAGGTTGAGGCTCTTTATCCTCTCGACTCGAATCGTTTCAAACCCGAAGGATGCACGATAAATGTCCTGTCCGGTCCGACCCCTAGCTCGGTCGAATTCCACAATGAGCTCATCATCACTGGCCATCCCTGTCCTTAATATTGTACGCATAGTCCAATCTAGACTGGTATAGTTATTATCATCACCTTCATCATCACTTAATACAATGGGATTTTGGTAACTTCCTATCCTGGCAGACATGATTAAGGATCTACAACAAATACATATATTCAATAACATATTTAGCACTCTCCCTGTACGCAATTCCCAACAATAACAATAAAAAGTTTCCATTAACATCATAGGCACAAGAATGTAACAATTAGCAGGGAAGAAAAAATATAAACAGTTAGCAGGGAAGAAAAAATAATAACATGCTGAACTAACTATTTAATGCAGGCATACAATATTTCTATCCTATATGCCCTTCCTATACTACCCATTCTCACAAACAACAAATAAAACTTTAAAGGTAATAAAATAATGCAGACACTCCTTATGCTTTCAAATAAAATAATATAAAAAATTTTTTTCGGACATTTTTAAAAAAATCTCGAACCATAAATAAATTTTGAAAAAAAAATTTCGGACAATAAAAATAAATAAATAAATAAAAATATTTCGAACCAAAAAAAAAAAAATTCGGACCCCTCTAGGAAAAAAAATTTCAGTCCTCTTAAAAAAAATAGTATACTCATAATAACATATTCCTATAAAACGAATAAGTAAGAGCAATTCTAAGAGTTTATCCAAATGACTAGTAAGTTAGTTAGGCGACTAAAAGTTTTGAAAATATCCTAAAGCTCTGATACCACTTTGTAACACCCCGACAATACTCTATTTTCTAAAATACCTTTTCATTATAAAACAAAGAGAATTATCAAAGTATTATCGCCCGTGTGAAAACGTATCGCCTTCTTCAGAATTTTGCAGCGGAAAACATATATAACTAAACTTCATACTTTAAATATAACAAATAAACCAAGTACTTAAAACCAACACTCTAAAAATTGTCTACACTAAAACCAACTTAACATAATATGTTTCTACGAAAGCAACATATAAAATAATTTGTTACACAAACTCTCCATTCCCAGACTTCCCAATGATGCAAATCTGCACACCTGTAGATGTCAATGCTCTAAAGAATCTGCTCACCAAAATGGGTCATCACAGGACCAATAAGGCAAAGCCATGATCAACACATACAAACAAAGCACGTAATCAGCAAAGCTGAGTACTGCATAATAATAAATAACATTCCTAATCATGATACTAACAAAATAATAAACAGGGATAAATAGTAATATAACAATATAACATTCTGCAGATAAGTTCTACTGAACTAAACTTTAATAGTCTTTTTATTACTTTAATGGAATAGTTATTGGACCGAGTTGTCTAACTAAAAACCAGCCTTCCCTAGGAAGACGAAATACTGGAGCGACTCCGTATTCCATAATGACCTGCGATATCGAGGAACCTTTGAATAAAAAGAGGAACGGTGATCAATCCAATTCCCAGAAAAGCCATGGCACGCTCACCATGTACCCCAACTCCTGATTGTCCAACTTCAGACGTGCACCAGTCTAAAGTTTATTACTATCCAAATTACACTTTACGTGATTTACAATTTATTACTTATTATGACACACAAGTAATACAGAATTATCAATTCAACACTCACAACTGAACTTCTTTTATCTTAGGATTAAAATAAGTGATCATACAACTTACAATCCAAGATTAATCCCTTTTTATTCCAATCCTTCTAATTTATTGAACCTAGTCAACAATCAACTTATCTTTCAAAGGCATAAATGATCAACTTACCAAATAAGGCCCACAGTCCTTATAGAGTAGTGAAAGTAATAATATAAGAGGAAAGCCATTGGTTGATCCATAAATTGGATCATGAAGAAAGAGACAATAAAACCCATTAAACAAATAGGAGAGAGAAAAAAAAGAAGGAAAGAGAGTGTTGCTCCCGGATCGTGGGAACGATCTCAAAATGCAAAGGCAAATGGGAGTTCATCGCCACATGGCACAAGGGGAGATGAGGCTTAAAATGAAGTGGGGTCCACCTCGCCGCCGCATGGCAGCCCATCCAACGCCCCTCATTTCTCCAATCTAACGGCTAGGATTATTTGTAATTGTTAACGTTGCAAATTTTTGCAACGGACATATTGTCAGTTTTAAATTTTTTAAAAAAAAAACACCAACAGCTATATTTTTTTTTGTCTATAAATAGAGACTAATATTGAGCTATTTTTACACATCTTACTTTTGATCTGATTTTGTTATTGAAAGTCATATTTGTTTCCTTTCTTCATTTATCTACCACACAAAAATAAATTCTCTTCTAATAAAAATTAGCTATGGATCCCAAAACCGGTAAGAAAAAAACCCTCCAAAATCCAAAATTCTATATGTATGTGTTATTTCTATTGTTTAATGCAATATTTTATTATTATTATTTTTTTCTGATTATATATTTGAATTGATAGTATTAAGTTAATTACCGTATCTAATTATGTACAATATTAACGAAATTATTGTTTAATAATAGTTTTTAATCACAAACATAAAAATTATTTACATTCAATAATCATTAATTGATTCTTAAATAATCCATAATAAATAAAAAAGATGGGATGGAAATGAGATTGAGGAGAGAGAATATATGGTGGGGGTATGGTAAAAAAGTAGGAAAGAGAATGTGAAGATCTAAAATTATAGATCATCCATTGGGGGTGAAGAGATCATTAAAATCAATTGTGGATCATAAATGAGGTGGAAGAGTGAGAAATTAATAAAGTAATTGATGATCCCAAATATTGGATCATCCATTGGCCATACTCTGAAGGGAACACATGATTTAAACATGATCCAACTCACTAAATATATTAATTCCCCCCATGTGAATTAATAAATAAAGTTCCCAATCCAATTAACATGCTTGCATCAATATTCCATACAAACATGATATCCAACTCATAATCAAATCTTATAATCAACATGTTCGCACACATGCATAAACACATGTAAAATCCAATCATAATAGAAATCATATATGAACTTACAAAGTTCCTATACATGATACTACAACTTTTCCTTCCTAAATCAGGATACTACTCACATAACACATAGGTATGTACGTACCTTGTATAAACAAACTGATAGGCCACCGTTAATCATTTTAAAATTCGCCTACTGAAAATTATCCGCCTAAAACAACCAATATAATTTAAAGTCAATACTCTAATTAAATTCCAGCAACTTTAAAGTACTTTAAATCCTCTTTAAAAATATTTAAAAGTTGTTTTTAACATTAAAACCTCAAATACTAATACTTCCTAGCATAGTATTACTATACTAGTCATTAAAATCCAACAATCTCCCTTAGTAAATCTTTTCTAAAAATTCCAGCAGCATATAATTTATTAAAACCCTCTTTAAACACACTTAAACATGGTTAAATTCATAAATTCAATCAATTTCATAGTTTATAACATGCTACTATGATTTTCCAATGTTTAACACCCTAAAAATTCATGCTTTGATAATTAAAACTCAATCTAAACATAATAATCAAATCTGAAATTTTGCTCTTTTAATACACAATATATAATATTCATGATTAATCATTAAAACAGTAAATTAAAGGTTATTAATCATGGTTAGTACCAAAATAAAGCACAAAAATATGATCTTTAATTGAAACTTGAGGAAGAAGAAAAGAATTAAACCAACGAATCGAAGAACAAGGAACGCATGACGCCGGAAACAGCACGGCAACACCGGCAGTCAGCAACCGGTCGGCGGTGGTGATGGTGGTTGAGTGTTTGTGACGTTTCTTGGCGATGAAGAAAGCGTTACTTGAAGAAGAAGAAAGAAAATTGTAGAAGAAGAAAAAGAACGTGAGAGAACAGAAAAAGAACGCCGGTTGTAGTGAGGGAGGAGAGAGAAAATTTGTGTGGTAAAATAATTTATGTTTATGGGTATTTATAGTTTCCCTTTTGTGGGCTTAGGGAAAAATAGAATTGGACTTCAAATAGAGTTTGGTGATGAATAAGATTGATGATTGAACTCTTAACACCACTAGGATTAGTATTTGGGTTCCTCAAGCCCATTTAAACTTCTTTTCCAAATCCAATTAGTATTTCAAACATTTTTCAAAGCATGCCTAACAAAACATTTTAACTTCCTTAAATCTTTTAAAATGATTCCTTTGACTTTCAAAATGGTCAACCTTTGAAATATGAAATCATTAAAATACTAATATATATTAAAATATAAATAACTATATATTAAAATATATTTATAAAATTTATAAAAATACGGGGGATTACAATCACTGAAGAAAGCATCATTTCTAGCACTAGGTATGCTGATATGTTTTCTTACTAAGCCAACCGATAGAGCCCCGATGCGATTCAACTCCGCGGAACTCGATGATTTCGCATTTATCTACAAAGCTTTCACAATCATCCCCAACGCTCAACAAATCCCACTTGATGATATTGAGGACGATGATTTTACCGAAATAGCTTCACGTAAAGTGTAATAAAGCTTTAGGGTTCATTTTTCACCAATTTTGTTGCATTGATTATAATGAGCAACTCGTACTTACGCAACATATAGTTAGTTCTCAGTAGCAGTAAACTTACTAGGTATCGTGTAAGTACTAGTAAACTTCCTATAAAGGTGGAAAATACTTGGAAATAACTACAATAAGATCAAAACAATCTTGTATATTTTGCTTTATCATGAGAATTAAAAGATGTTTTACTTCATGAAGTATATGCTGCATCAAATATCTGAATTTCTTGCTTTGTGGTGCTATATTTTGCTATTTTGCTATCCTTGGAAAGCAAGTGTACAAACCACTTGCATTCTGTTATTCCCTATCTCCTATGAAATTCTATTTGACTCTTAATTAGTTAGCCAGTCCCAAAAAAATGGGCAGCTTCATGAACGCATAGCTTGAATGGCCATCATGTTGCTTCTAAAACATTTCGTAACCACCTTTTTTTGTGTGCGAAACCGAGAATCGTGTTATCTCGAATATATCTAAATGACTATGACAACTTGAAATAGCTTCAAAAGCAACATTAAGTGTGTTAATTGTGAATTATTGTAAGGACTTGTATACTTATAAACATCATGAAAAGTATATAAAGTGTGAAAATAATGAATCTCCGGGAATCAATGCTCTAATGTTGACATTGATATCAATCCTTGAATGGAACTTTTCATGTTAATAATCATAGGACAATTTTAAAGGTATCCCTCCTTAAGATTCAATGTAGTCTTGGAGTTCCATGGTTTAACTTTGTAGTTCTATCTTGAATTTGCAAAAACCGAGTACTAGTTTCCCAATGCCTAGAGTTGTGCATAGTGCTTATTGTATACAATTCACCCGTTTTAAATTGACGACCTTTAAAACTTAAAATGTGTGCTCCTCACTACCTAAAATAACTCAAAAGGACTATAGGCATTTTCCCAAATAACATGGATAAAATTCAACAATTTTAAATGTTGTAAGATGTTTGGGTAGTATAAATGTTCAAATTAAAAGGTGATAAATAATTTGTATTAAGAGAGGAAACTAAGTTTCTTTTTACTTATACTACTTCTATCAATATAAAATATAATATATTTTCGTACAAGAGGAGCTTAAGATAAACAACAACCTATCATATCAAGTACGTGGTCACATTATATTTAATTGCATTATCCCATCTAACACATGGTCACATTATATTACATGGTCATATTGATCATCATGCAGGAGGCAGTGGAAGTGGAGGCGGTAGCAATGGGAAAGCCGGTGGCAGAGGTGGGAAAAGTGGCGGTTGGGGAGGAGGGGAAGGTGGCGGCGGTTCAAAAGGAGGAGGTGTTAGATACAAAGTAATTGCAAACAAAAACGAAATTACGTAAAACTAGACTAGGACGAGTATTTCTCTCGTCCTTAGGATAATATTAGCCCCACTATTACGCCGATGGGATTAACGCTAATTTACTCCCGTGATTCCCTAATCTAAGAATGGATTTACAACAATTTATCCGTCCTCCATGAACATGGTTGAGAGCATTTTGAGAGGAAACGCTTTGTGAAGGAATAACAGAAAAAATGAAAACTGATTTCAAATAACGTTCTGCCAAAAGGTATTTATTGAGATAGAATCAGATGGCAGTTATAGAAAATTGTCAATTGAATTTTATCCCAAAAACCGAAAAAATAATTAATTAAAAGATAATGATTCGGCAGAAAATTAAATGCTAGTAAAAACGTTAAGTCTTTAAATTAACCCGTGCCGCGTCGTGCTAAGTGCTAGTCTTTTGATTAGAAATATACAAGTATATTAATAACCCAAATACAAGCACATCCAAGCCCAAAGCTCCACTTGGCCTAAGTAGTTAGGCCTTTGTCCAATTTAATATAACTAGCACAAGAGTTAATATAAAGACTTTAACAACAACCTATTCCTTCCATGTGGGACAAAGACCCACACTCAAGCTTTCCATCTCTCTAAATCTATACCCATTAAAAAGCCACAAACCTTGCTACTATTCTTAGGAACAGTCCATTGACGATTTTGCCCCTTCAAATCCCTGAAATTGCCGACTTGCCCTTCCTTCTTTCTTCCACGTTTTCCTCCCTGCTTCTGCTCCTCTTTCAGCTTTTCCTCTTTATCTTTTCTCTCTACTGTTTCTTTGACTCTCACTCTCTCTCTTCTTTTTTGCCATTACCAGCACCGAGAAACCGAATGGAGGAAAGGTGGGTCCATGTCTTTTGGTCATTCTTCATCTTCGTCGTTGCGAGAGAGAAGTAATAGCTCCGATGATCCGCTGGTCCAACCCGGTTTGGCCCGCCCGAGTTAGCGTAAATTGACGTATAGGCGCATCACATTCTTCACCTCACCGTCCGCATCATTTACCGGTATTTTTAACTTCCCGCCCTTTTTTTTTTTTTTGGGTTTCTCGTTGAATTTTGGTTCGTGTTAGGGTTTTGATTAATTGTAGTGTTAGTGATTGGGAAATAGTTTGATTGAAATGTTATGTGGGTCTTCTCATTTTGTGTTGGATGATTGTTTGTTTGGTGTTTAGGGTTTTTATATCTTATTCGTATTTTCAATTTGAGTTTGTTAATACAGTGATTATTGTTGTTGTTGTGGTAAAGGAGATGCTTTGAGTGAAATCAATAGTGTTTTTAATTGACTAATTGAGTATATCCAAACATATTAATTATTACATAGTTCATAGTTGATGATGATTGAGTGTGTGATGGCGTGGCCTCTTCATTACTTCTTGTCAAGGATTACAAAGTCATTAGTTTGGTTGGAGAAACCATTCATACCATCTTTCAAGGTCCGGTTTTTACTAGCATTGATTCTTCCTTAGAGTCCTTTGTTAGTATGGTTTCTTAGAACTTTAATTTCTTTCTTGTTCTTAGGAGATTGAATAAGTTAGAGTAGTTTTGTTTCAATTAAATCCGGATTGCATAATTAATTGATGTAATTAGTTAGTTATGTAAATCATTCGAATAGGATGTAATAGTGGTGTAAGTTACTATAAACATGGAGAGTACATGGAGGGCGTGGCTATGAACGTGCAAAAGAGGTTGAAAGCCTTTGAACCACTTAGTGTGGACGTGTGAAGTAGCAGCCAAGTATCTTCAACCAACTCCCTTGATTGTAGGAGAGTGGGACGTGCATCATGGAGCATCTAACAAACTTTCAAAGGGGCGTGCATTGCTGAAGTTAGGCGCCTTGTTTGTAGGAGTTAGTTGCTAGTATTTTCAATTTTCTAGTTGTTAGTTAGTGCCGGTTATTAGTGCTGTTAGTGGCTCTAATTACGTGGCTTATTCCTTTTATTTTAATTATCAAAAACTTCAGTTGTAATACTTAGGTTGTACTATAAAAGCAATGGAGATCAATGAGAACAACTAGAGAATTTTATGACTGAAAAACTGTGAGTTTCACACTTGTCTTCATTTCGTTTCTTGGATTGGAAACACTTGAATTCGCCTATGCTAGCTTAATTTAGCACGTTAAGTGGTGATCTTAGGACCTTTAGTTGATTCAAAGTGGTGTGCCTTATCTTTGAGTTAGCTAGAGTTGCTCGAGTTTTGGGTTTAATTCCTTTAAGGCCGAAACTTGTTCTATCAACAAATCATCTCAAACCTTGTATGTGTCATTTGTTAACCACCCATACAACATCTTGGTATCAGAGCTACAGTAATTCCTAACCTAAATTCATCCCAAACACACGCCCAAACACAACCAAACACCCACCACCACCCATGGCTGCATCCAATGATCCCCCGGAGAATTGGAGAGAGTTCCTCAAAGCTTTAGAGGAAGAAAAGAGAGAGTCTAATGCTAGAATGGAGTTGTTGCAAGACCAAGTTAGACAACTCTCATTGAGATTAAGAATCAATCGAGGAGATCAAGATAGAGATCACTCTGATGATGAAAGCGAGCATACCTTGTTCAATTTTGAACAAAGAGGTGCCGCTTCCAAGAGGAGTCACCAATCATGGACACTCTAATGATATCAAGGTTGATATCCCCGATTATGATGGTAGACTTGATGCGGACGGTTTCATTGAATGGCTTAGAACCGTGGAACGAGTTTTTGATTACAAGCAAGTTCCCAAGAAGAAAAGGGTTAAACTTGTTGCCTTGAAACTACGCAAGTACGCCTCTACTTGGTGGGCTAGTGTATACACCAAGAGAGAAAGAATGGGCAAGGAAAAGGTGAGGACGTGGGAGAAAATGAGGAAACTCCTCAAACACAAATTTCTTCCTACATATTATGTCCAAGAGAACTTTGCTAAGTTCCACCATTTGCTAACAAGGAACTTCGAGTGTAGAGGACTATGCTCGAGAATTTAAAGCCTATTTGATGAAGTGTGATGTGAGGGAGGATGAGCCTCAAACGTTGGTTCGCTTCCTTGGAGGATTGGAGCCTCAAATAGCCAATGTCGTGGAGCTTCATACCTACACTACATTAGAGGAGTTAGTCTTGTTAGCCCACAAGGTGGAGCGCCAACAAAAGACTAAAGGCAAAGGTAAATGGGATGCCACACGCACCTTTACCAAAACCACACCCTACACTAAACCAACTACTACTACTCAAAAGCCTAACCAACCTACCACCTATACTCCTAAGCCAAAGACAAAACCCGACACTTTCCCTTCCTTAGGTAAGGCACCAAGGAGATGTTATAGGTGCCAAGGGCTAGGACACATTGCAACCGGAGTGTCCTAACAAGAAGGTGATCAGCCTTGCGGAATATGAAGCCTTGGAGGATGTATTTGCCGATCAAGAAGAGGAAGAGGAATCCGGAGAGGAGTATGAAGAAGGACGAATTGTTGGACCGTATGAAGGAGAATGCTTGGTGGTGAGACGCAACCTTAGTAGTCTACCTATCCAAGAGGACCAACTACAAAGAGAAGCTATCTTTCACACTCGATGCACCATTGGAGGAAAGGTATGTTCATTGATTATAGATGGTGGAAGTTGTACCAATGTTGCTTCTCAAACTCTTGTAACTAAACCGAATTTAACAACCAACCCTCATCCCTCACCTTATATAATTCAATGGCTTAATCAAGGAAAAGGATTGCATGTAACCTCACGTGTTTTACTTTCCTTTAGTATTGGTCGAACTTATGAAGAGGAGTTGTGGTGTGATGTAATTCCCATGGACGCTTGTCATGTGCTCCTTGGACGACCATGGATGTTTGATAGAAGAGTGAATCATGATGGCTATAAAAACACTTATTCCTTCACAAAAAATCACAAAAGAATCACCCTTACCCCCTCTCATTCCCAAACTACCCGACAAGCAAAACCATCAAAACAAGAAAACCTTATCCCTCACTACCTTGATGAAATCTGATCATCAAGAATATAACTCTTTCAAGGAGTTGATCTTGAGTGGCCTAGACGAAATACCAACACCACAAGAACCAACACACCCTTTGCTCCTGCCTTTACTTGATCAATATGCTCACGTTTTTCCACCACAAATACCCCCAGGCCTACCTCCAAAACGTGACATACAACATAAAATCGACCTCATCCCCGGTGCTAGCCTTCCCAACAAACCAGCCTATAGGACCAACCCTAAGGAAACCGAGGAGATTAGGAGGCAAGTGGAGGAGTTGTTGTCTAAAGGAATGATTCGAGAGTCATTAAGCCCATGTGTTGTACCTACCTTACTTGTACCAAAGAAGAATGGAGAATGGCGCATGTGTGTTGATAGTAGGGCCATCAATAAAATCACCATTAAGTATCGTTTTCCTATTCCTAGGTTAAATGATCTATTGGATGATTTACATGGTGCTAAGGTCTTCTCTAAAATAGACCTAAGGAGTGGGTATCATCAAATCCGAATACATGAAGGAGATGAGTGGAAAACAGCCTTCAAGACAAAGGAGGGTTTGTATGAATGGCTAGTGATGCCCTTTGGCTTGTCGAATGCTCCAAGAACTTTCATGCGGCTTATGAACCAAACCTTGAAGCCATTTTTGGGTAGATTCGTAGTAGTCTACTTTGATGATATTTTGGTTTATAGCCAAACCGAGATGGAACATGTGGGGCACTTGCAACAAGTGTTCAAGTGCTTCAAGGAGAAAAACTCTATGGAAACTTGGAGAAATGCCAATTCTTTTCTAATCAAGTAAATTTTCTTGGTTTTCTAGTCTCTCATGTAGGTATTGAAGTAGATGAAAAGAAGGTCCAAGCCATCCAAGATTGGGTGGTTCCTAGCTCCATCTATCAAGTTAGGAGCTTCCATGGATTAGCTTCCTTCTATAGGAGGTTTGTTCGAGACTTTAGCTCCCTCATGGCACCAATCACCGAGCTAACCAAGTTGAAGCAATGCCAATGGAATGATCAAGCCCAAGCTGCCTTTGAAGAAGTTAAGAGGAGGCTCACTACGGCTCCCTGTCCTTGCCCTTCCAAACTTCGAAGATGTCTTTGAAGTGGAGTCTCGATGCATCCGGAGTAGGTATTAGGGCGCTCTCTCAAAATGGACGTCCAATAGCCTATTTCAGTGAAAAACTCAATGAGGCAAAACGCAAATATTCCACCTATGACAAGGAATTCTATGCCCTTGTGAGATCTCTTGAACATTGGCGCCATTACTTGATAGCCAAAGAGTTTATCCTCCATTTCGACCATTGAGGCTCTCAAGTACCTTCAAAGCCAACGAAGCTTCAACCTAGGCATGCTAAATGGGTCGAGACTATTCAAGCTTTCCATTTTGTAATCAAACACAAATCTGGAAAGATGAATAAGGGAGCCGACGCTTTATCAAGGAAATATGCATTACTAGGATCCATGAAAAGTCGAGTCATTGGCCTCGAGGTATTGAAGGAAGATTACAAAGATGATCCTGATTTTGGTGATTTATGGGAGAAATGTCAAATTCATGCTCAAGGAGACTATCACATCTTTGATGGTTTTCTTTTCAAGAAGAACCGGTTGTGTGTGCCAAAGCATAGTGTTCGAGAAACTCTAATCAAGGAGTTCCATGAAGGAGGATTAGCAGGGCATTTCGGCATTGAGAAGACTACAACAATGGTGAGTGATTATTTTTATTGGCCAAAGCTAATGCGTGATGTTGAGTATATCATTCGAAGGTGTTTAGTGTGTCAAAGAGCTAAGGGTCATTCTCTACCCTAAGGCCTTTACATGCCGTTACCAACTCCTCAAGCACCTTGGGAAGACATAAGCCTCGACTTCATCACGGGGCTGCCAAGAACTCAACACCACAAGGATGCTATCATGGTGGTAGTTGATAGATTCTCAAAGATGGCTCACTTCATTCCAAGCCATACCACTCATGATGCGGTTCAAACAAAGATTGTTGTACTTCAAAGAGGTAGTTCGCCTCCATGGGATCCCTCGAAGCATGGTAAGTGATAGAGATACAAAGTTTTTGAGCCACTTTTGGTTGACTTTGTGGAAGAAGATGGGGACCAAGCTCAAATTCAGTACCTCTAGCCACCCTCAAACGGATGGCCAAACTGAGGTGACCAATCGAACCTTAGGCACTTTGCTTAGGGCATTGGCTACCAAGAGTCCTCGTCAATGGGAAGACATGCTTCCTCATGCTGAGTTTGCATATAATCGAGTTCCTCATAAGGTCACAGGTTTGAGTCCTTTTGAAATTGTCTATGGCATTAACCCTTACACGCCTCTTGATCTCTTCGCTTTGCCTATTCACAATAAATTCAGTCAAGTAGCTCATGAACGAGCCAAGGAAATCAAGAAGCTACATGAATTAGTTCGAGCAAGGATCATTAAAGCCAATGAAACACTCAAGCTTCGAATGGACAAGAAGAAGAAAGATGTGCAATTCAATCAAGGTGATCTAGTGTGGATTCATTTGCGCAAGGAGTGATTTCCTTCAAAGAGACGTTCTAAAATCAGTCCTAGAAGTGATGGTCCATTCAAAGTCCTTGAGAAAGTGAACAATAATGCATACAAGATTGAACTTCCTGGTGATTATGGAGTCTCCGCAACATTTAACGTAAGTGATCTTAGTCCTTTTTATGAGGATGAAGGTTCTATTCCAAGTTTGAGGTCAAACTTCTCTCAAGAAGAGGAGGATGATGGCGTGGCCTCTTCATTACTTCTTGTCAAGGATTACAAAGTCATTAGTTTGGTTGGAGAAACCATTCATACCATCTTTCAAGGTCCGGTTTTTACTAGCATTGATTCTTCCTTAGAGTCCTTTGTTAGTATGGTTTCTTAGTCCTTTAATTTCTTTCTTGTTCTTAGGAGATTGAATAAGTTAGAGTAGTTTTGTTTCAACTAAATCCGGATTGCATAATTAATTGATGTAATTAGTTAGTTATGTAAATCATTCGAATAGGATGTAATAGTGGTGTAAGTTACTATAAACATGGAGAGTACATGGAGGGCGTGGCTATGAACGTGCAAAAGAGGTTGAAAGCCTTTGAACCACTTAGTGTGGACGTGTGAAGTAGCAGCCAAGTATCTTCAACCAACTCCCTTGATTGTAGGAGAGTGGGACGTGCATCATGGAGCATCTAACAAACTTTCAAAGGGGCGTGCATTGCTGAAGCTAGGCGCCTTGTTTGTAGGAGTTAGTTGCTAGTATTTTCAGTTTTCTAGTTGTTAGTTAGTGCCGGTTATTAGTGCTGTTAGTGGCTCTAATTACGTGGCTTATTCCTTTTATTTTAATTATCAAAAACTTCAGTTGTAATACTTAGGTTGTACTATAAAAGCAATGGAGATCAATGAGAACAACTAGAGAATTTTATGACTGAAAAACCGTGAGTTTCACACTTGTCTTCATTTCGTTTCTTGGATTGGAAACACTTGAATTCGCCTATGCTAGCTTAATTTAGCACGTTAAGTGGTGATCTTAGGACCTTTAGTTGATTCAAAGTGGTGTGCCTTATCTTTGAGTTAGCTAGAGTTGCTCGAGTTTTGGGTTTAATTCCTTTAAGCCCGAAACTTGTTCTATCAACAAATCATCTCAAACCTTGTATGTGTCGTTTGTTTACCACCCATACAACAAGGGTGATTATGAATTATTATGATGATGATGTTAGGGGGCAGGATTAACTCTTTCTTTGAAAACTTTGCCTCAAACATCAATCCACCCTCTACTTTCTCTTTCCTCTCACCAACATCTCTCGCTTCTCGTGTTTTAGTTTCTCTCTTCAATTTAACGTTTGAATTGTTAATTTATTTGATTTGGGTACTTTAATTAAGTTCTTGATTGAAATGGGTGCCAGTTAAAATTAAGTAACTTTAACTGTTTATGCAGAAAAAAGGAGAAATCTGAAATTGCAAGTGAGAAATTGTGTTCTTAACATTGAGCAATAGTTAAATATGTCTTTGGAGGGAAAGAAAGATGATATATGTGAAGTAATTAGGAATTTGTATCCTCATATAGAGCCTTATAGCTGTGGATTCTTGAAGGTTTCTGATGTTCATACCATTTACTGGGAGCAATCTCTCCTCCTCACTGAAAAGCAAGAAGAGCGGTAGCTTTGATGACATAGAACCATTACTGCTGCAGATTTACGAGAGTCTCCAGGTTCACATCTAAGAACTCTTCTTCTTATAATTAATATGAACCTGGATTGTTCTTTCATTATAACCTAATTTTGTTTTTTCAAAGAGGACGAAGGTTCAATAATATTACAGGATACAACAGCTCCATTGAGAGATCGAAAGGTTAACTCTTCGAATATTTCTGCTTCATTTTCGTCTTCACCTTCTCTTCTTCTACCTTCACTACTACAGGTTAGCTTTCTCTCTCCTCCCTCACCCCCATTATAAAATTCCTAATCAATTGAAAGTATGTAAAGTTAACTTTATGTTGTACCTTGAAAAAAACATAGCTTGAGTTTTTCTAGGTATGCCATTGCAGAAAATTAAAGAAATTAGGAGCATCTTATGACATACAACACAGGGGATATATATTATCTAGGTCTTTTCACTACATATCTGATTTTAGTTTCAGCTATAAGGGAGTGCTTTGGTGCACCCACTTCCAGGAAGATAATTACAGCTCCTGGTCTTCTGAGAAATATATTCCAGGATTTGTTCAAATTACAATCATATATTGTTCAATATGGAAAATTTACTCTCCTGGACATCCCTTCAACCACTTTTGATATCACTCTTGCCATGATTTTCAAGTATTGGCGATTCCGTACTGCGGTTTTTGGAGAAGCAAGGATTAGCAATGGGTAATAAAGGAATTCACTGAGTTGGACGACACCATGGATATAACTTTTTATAAGGGGGAGTTATATGTTGTGGATAGTTGTGCTAGAATTATGGCTGCTAATACTTCCGACGATAACGCAATTAGGTATGTGAATCTAGACCACACCTTTGTACCAAAGAATATGCAGGCGAGCAATGAATTCTTGGTGGAATCAGATGGAGCCTTAATGTTGGTTCTCCATAAACTCAAGTATGCAGATCCAAATGATCAACATCAAGGGTATTTACCCCATAGTTCCTACTTCAGGGTGTGGGAGGTGAATATTGAAGATGGGCAGACTAAGGAGGTGGATAATTTTAGAATAGAACCCTTTTTCTAGGTCGTAGCTCTTCCTTTTCTTTGCAAGCTTCTCCCGATGGTTGTAAGCCTAATTGTGTTTACTATGTCAACTATAGTGGTAAAAGAGCAGGGAAACAAGATAGGGCATTTACGATTTAACCACCTGCCATAAATAAAACATAAATAATTCTACTTTCCAAAATTTTATCATAACGTTTATATGATGATAAATTCGGCTTATTTGAAATAGATCGAAAGTGAATATCTTTTCTTTGTGTTTTATTCTTCTCGATATGAAATATGGCTTCATTTTTTTTTCCTGGAATATAGTGATGTTGCAGGTTTATCGCTTGTCTCTATCGAAGACACCAAAGATCTTAATCAGCTGGTATGCATCTGTTCCTGCTAGCCTTTACTTATAGATTTATGAAACGTCTAAAATTAACTTACACTTTTCATTCATGAATTGCCTTTTCAACCGATTATGTTCAACTTTTGTGGTGTGCTTCGGCTTCCACCGAAGTTGTCAAGTTGGTTTGGACAAATCTAACATATATATGCTCGCATGCATAACGCTCTTATCCACGAGGGGAAAGAGATGGCATATGTGCTTTATACCTATCAAAGTTGTATAAAGGCGCTTCCTCAAAGTTAATAGCAGCTTGTTTATTGAAATACCAGGGGCATATAGTGATCCGGTGTAATTAGATTTTGTGCGAGACCTTGATAAATTGCTATCTGTTTATTTATTTTCAGTAACAATTAGATTCCGAAAGTTAATTGGCATGTAATTTTTGTTATTTGTATCTTTTGACTTAGTAATAGTACTGTCTCTTCTCCCATGGTGTTAGGACTGAAGAGAAAGTATTACCTTGAAGCCAGAATAAGGAGGTTTACCTTGAAGCCAGTATTACCTTAAAGACAAAGTTTTACATTTCTTCTTCTACAACAATATGCAGCAAGATCAACGCAATACGGTTTTCCAGCCGTGATCAAACTTGTGACTTGCTACTATGTAGATTATCTTGATATGTGCGTTTGATTTGGTGTAGCAATTCCGTACCAATTGAACTGTCAGTTTTTTCCCTCGCATTTTATTGTTAAATAAAATAAAATTTAGATTTTGGGGGTTCAAAGTGATGGCCACGAAACCTGTCTTGATGTTAACTAGGTTGATTTTGGGAATTGTTATGGTTTTACGATGAGGTCTGGTGCTTAATTTTGATTGAATAACAAATTAGTAGTAGTAGTAGTAGATGGTATGTTAGTTGGTACTATGGTAGTGCCAATAATGCTTGCGTGGTACTAACGTTAGTTCGTGAATGGCTGGATGAAAGTGTAAGTGGTGTTGTGTAATGTGTGATTTGATGAATTGCGATGTTTTTTTGTGCTTATAATGCTTTTAACATTGCCCTCAGTGGAGGTTGGGTCGGCCTACTTAGCGTGAACCTGGCAGCAAGCCGTACAATATCGGGAAGTGATACCAGTAGTTGGGTACGTGTTTATGATACGTGTCGTGCGGCAAGACCGTGCACAGTGTACTGCAGAGCATATTCGATTTCTTGTGCACCGCCTACGATGCACGAATCCACGCCGCAAATCGGTGGTGTCGAGGCACAAGAGAGTTTGAGTGTGTGAAGCATGTGAACGCGCCTCAAAGAACCTTCCCGTGTAGTAAGGGCGATGCAAAGCATCTCCGTGTGCTACTTGTGATGCTGAAATCCACTCGCCTAACCTATTGGCTCCGTCATCAACGGGTCCCAATTATGCCCGTTGCAGCCGTGTTTACGGTCCCCAAGGTGGGCGGATGCATGTGGACAGGTTCCCGACCCCGCTGGAGGGAGATAATCACACCACCGATCATGAAGAGGATAAAGATGAAGTCGCTTCATGGTTGCTACTTAACCCAGCTTAAGAACAAAGAACAACCGAAGTAGAAATAGGTTTTTGACTTGGAGGAGGAGAGGTTGATGAGTACTTGGACCTCTTAGAGTACAATTCAAAGTGATAATCGTTATGTGAGCAGATAACCCAGCAGCGGAATTCAAGGCTCCCGAGAAGAATTGTGGAGGTGACATTGTTGTACCGGTTCGGTGTAGGGGAGCAAAAGATCACCAAATACAATATCAACCGCCGTTAGTTACGCCTCTCCGCCGATGATGCCGCCGTCGTTACTCAAGTTGTTGGCCACGCTCGAAGTATTATCTTCGAAGGAGTAATCTCTATTGTCGTCGTAGATCTAGCCTTATTGACAAAGACTGGCCGATTAGGTATGATCTCATTCAATCATCTTTGAAATCAAAATCAAAATTACTAGAAATTGAAGTATTATTCGATTTCTGTTTTTTTTTTTTTTTTTTGCTATTAAAGGTTGCTGCAAGTCAATCGAATGATCAACAAATCAATATTAATGGAGTTTCGAATCTTTACATCCCCAACAAGAAGCAATTCAAGCGGTGGGAGCCATGAAATCGGTGAGCAAACTGCAAACTAGAATTTAGTGTTCTTTTCTGTTTTGCTATTGATCAAGAAATTCCCTTTTCTGAACACTTCTTTTTTTATGGGAATGGATATTCATAACTAATAGTGATTAGTGAATGGATATTTTAATAACTAAAGATATGCGGTGGAGATCTTCGTCATCCTTGTGCATTAGATGGTAATGTGCGTGTAGAATGCTTGATTTTGCATTCCGTGTTATTTAGTAGTTGTGTAATTATATTATGTATTGCTGACTCTTGAGCTTTTATTGTTGAGAAATTGTTGCCGAGAACCGATTCTCGCCCCTATATTGAAAGGCTCGTCGAACAAAACAAACATCTGAGTTATTGTTGGTGTAGTTGGGGGATTGTATACTATTGCTTTGCTTGGAGGCTTGTTGTTTTTCATGTGCAAGAGTAGAATTATAGGTGACAAGCGTGAAGTTTTTGTGAGCGGTTCTGTAATTCTCTCTTTTACTTTACTTGCTTATCCTTTTTTGTGGCTAGGTTTATAGGTGTGTTAGATTATGTGTGCGAGGGAGAGAGAGGGGGCAAGTGAGAGCCCGAGGGCCGAGAGGAGAGATGAGCCCTTTTAAGAGCCTAATTTTAGAGTGTAGTTTAGGAAGCGATACAATTCCATTTTTATGAGTTTTATTTGTTTTATGGAAGAAGAAAAGAAAAGTAGGAAAACTTTATTAGATCAACTAAAGCATAATAAAAGAATGAGAGGAATAAAGAGGAAGAGAGAGGAAGAGGGGGGAGGGAGCAAGTAGAAAAATACTTTCTAAAAATTGCAAAAGTAGAAAAGCCGACTGAGAGTAGGCAAAGCTTCAGGGAGAGCATAAAGAATAAATTAGGAAGAGACGATCTAAAATTTGCAAAATCGTTAAAGACGAGAGGATTTACTCTTTTGCCCCGCTTCTTTTCTTTTCCCTCCTGGTTTTCCTTTGAACCCTCCCTCTTCATCCTTCTCCCTAACCTAGATAATTCCCCCTCATTTTCTCTTTACTCTCCTCTTCAAGAAATTCCCCCTCATTTTCTCTCGCTTTTCTTTTCAAGAAATTCCCTCATTTTCTCTCGCTTTTTTTTTTTCCGGGATGATTAGGCACTAAGCCTGTTTTATGCTGCACCTTGTGCTTAGGACCATTTTCTAAACCTTTGACTGTTCTTTTTGGATTTATAATTATCTAGACTCCTACCTATATCAGTGATATCAATATAATGTCATTGACTTGCATGCATGATTTGCGGGCTTGCAGAAATTCTGTTCTGTTGTGCTTTGAAACATATTCTGTGTTTATGTGTAGATGTTGTTTTTTGGAGTTTATTCTTATTAACAATTGTTTTACCTTGATAACAGGATCTTGTTTGCAGAACATTTTATGAGTTCTGGTTTGAAGAACCTGCTGGGAGACAGTATTTTGGAGATGATAGTTCTGTACCATTGGAGGTGACTAGAAAGACTGAACAAATAGTTGACATGTTATGGAAGATGCCTAATCATCAACCTCTTGTCACTGTTATCAACCACAATTTGGCTCTTGATTTCTTGCCTCACACAAAGGGTACTGGGGTTAATCCTGTGTGACTAGCAACAGTGCGCAAGCGTTGTGAAATGATGTGCAAATTTTCACTGGAAAGAATATTGCAGGTATGCTTGCTGCTTATTTTATTAGGTGAAAACTTGGAATTTATATGTTTAATGTGTCTATTCTTTAACAAGTAGAGGAAATGAACCCCGAGGAAGGTGAGTTGCAGGATACTTCCTTATGTGACAGCTTTTACATGTTTTTGTCGTTGTGGATCTGTCACTCGCGCACTCCGCTTCCAATCCTTCTCAGTTTGTTGTCACACTGCAACTATATCTTAAGATTGATCTGAAGGATTTAGGTCTGCATGAGAATTTTACACTTGATAGAAGAGAATGGAGGTAAAAATATGTAAATGACCACTGAAGATAGGAGCTTGACTCAGGCTGTCAACTTCTTCAATTGGGATTAAGGCTTTGGTACTGCCGTGGTGGTGGTGTACTCCTGTTTACAGAATGTCAGCAGCTTCAGTGAAATAGGGTTTCCTTCACCTTTCATCAACCTGTAGGAAGTATTGAATATGCCATAATATAACATGACAGAGGACTACTAATGGAGCTTAGCGACTTCGTCCCGTAATGAATCTTCAAATTGGCCTACATTGTCTAAGTGATGTATAACTATATCTGTATCCAAGTATATGTGTCCCATATTCTTCGGTAACTTCCTCCAGCTTATCCTATTGACTTTCTGCTTTTTTTTTTTCTTTTAAGTCTTTCCTGTATTGTTTAAGACTTACACTTTGTTTGGTATTTTTTTAGTAAAGGAAGGGAAAAGAAAGGAAGAGAAAGGAAAAGAATAGAAAAGAAGGCAGTTGTAGTTTCCAATGTTTGGTATAATTGGTGGATTTGAGAGGAATCACATGTTTGATTGTCATTAGTAAAGGAAATGAAGGAAATAAAAAAAACATAGGTAAAAGCTTGTTAGCATTCTTTCCCATCAAATTCCTCCGATTTTGGGAGGAAAGGAAAGCAAGGATTTAAGAGTATTCTTTTCCTTCCACTTCCTCTCCTTTCCAATCAAATCCCTCTTATTTTCTTTTACCAAACATGAGAAAGTTTGTTTTTACATTTCCTTTCCTTTCTTTTCCATTCAAATCCTTCCTACCAAACAAAGCCTTAGGAGTGATAGGATTAGTATATAACATAACACTAGAAGTATAGATTTACGATTATTTTTGTTGTGTCTCACAGCCTTTTGGGGTGGAGAGACATGATGAAGTCAATATTATGCCTTATTGGATAAATTACTTGTTCTTGTGTTAAGGTCGATAATCGAGTTATGGCACAACTTTTGGAGAGCGTCATCTTTATAGTTGTTGGTGTTCTTCCTTTACTACGGAAATTGCCTCAAAGTGTTATCGAGGAGCTCGAGCAGGATTTGAAGCAGATGATTGTTTGTCATTCCTTTTTGACAGTCGTACATGCTTGCATAAAGTAAACATACTTGCTGCTTTTTTTCAGTTGTTCTGACTAATAATTTTCTCCATAGTAACTTTTATTGCTGTAATTCATAATGTATCTTTTGTGGAATATAGGCAAAGTTAAGACATTAAGAAAAAAATATTCTCTATTCCCATCTAAATGTCTTTGAGTTTATGCACATACTTCCTCCATTTTTTGTGCAACATTGACATTTTTTGCAATAAATTATCTCTTTGTCTCTCCTAGAACATGGGGGTCCTTTTTTCTTTTCTATCTCCTTCTATCTTTCTCCTCTCCTAAATTCTTGTTTCATACTTCAATCTTGCAAGTGAAAAAGAAAAATGGAGGAAGTGTATATTAAGGAGTTGTTACTTGTTAGTCATTTCATTGGTATTCAAAGACAAATTATATTTTATTGATGTTTCAAATTGACAAGTAATAGTACATTGGTGTTTTAAGTGAGAAATAATTTGAAATAGAAATTTCCACTCAAGTGGTTAGATGATATAGAATGGTGTATTAAGTAGATTTTGGTGTTTTGACATGATTTATTAGGATATTTAGAATCAAGTGACAGTCCCTGAACAAAAGAATGAATTAAAGAGATATTTTTTTTAATCAGAAGTCCTAGGGTTGGTTTGTGATCATATTTGCTGAAGCAATCTTTCTAATGTGTGCCTTCCCATGTTGAGTACCCTGTTTTGTTGTTTCAGCTATTCATGCTGTTTAAGTATAGTATCTACAATAATATATTCGGATTGGTAGGCTGATGTTTCCACTTTTCATTGAATTTGTGGTGTGCAATGATTGGGGATATGGGCAGTTGGATCTCTCAAGCTTGTTTCGTGGCAAACATGGGATTGTTGGTTCTTTTAGCTCAGATGTTTTGTCATTTGTGCTTTCTTGTTCATTCCTTTTGGGTGCGAGGGTCTTTTGTTGTTTCTTGTTCATATTTTTTGCACAAACGTGAGTTTCTAGCTTGCTGAAGTATCTAAGGAAGTCACCTCTTTGAATAAAATTGGTGGAAAAGGAGCAAGATTAATCCAGTTTCTCATTCAGGTGTTTGTTAGGCGATTGGATGCCCTAGATGTTGAAAACAAGCAGGTTTGCTCCTGCCATATCTAATTAAGGTTTTTCTTGTCATCTGTGGTGCTCCTAACCAATTTCCTTGTTAATGTTGTTGTTTGGTTGACATATGAAAATATGGGAAGGGAAGTTCGAAGGAATTGGCAAATAGTGGCAAATGAATATGAATCAACAAAACTTTGTCGATTAATTGTGTTGATTGATGCAAAAATTTGGAACAGGGTGTTTATGGCTAAGTGGAATTACAGGATTTATCGCTTACAATTAGTCTCGTACCCAAATGAAAACCAACGTTAAACTCATCCACGCTAGGTTATATTCCTTTATATATATATATATCTTAATTTCCATTAAATATTCAATTTTTGGTTGTTTTTAGGTTTATATTTGTCTTTTCTTCATGAAATTTGGGACAAGAAATGTTTTGTATGATAGTTGCCTGGAATTCTCCCCCTCCCCCCAAAAAACCTTCTCAAAACAAACCCTTCTTTTGTTATTTGGTTTTAAATAAGTGTTGGGTTGGATTGTAGTTTTTGGACCTGTATTGAGTTTCATATCTAGGGTATTCAAGTTAACATATGAATGTCTGCCAAATTGTTGGATGCGATTGAGGTGGATATGATTGAAATTTGGAATTAGCTTTTGGCGTCGTCGTACTGAGGGCGAGAATGTAATGATGTAAATTGTAGAATATATAGAATTAGGCTCCTTGAACTTTTGAAATTATGTGTTTTAGTGAATTTTACAATTGCATAAATTGTATCTCATGAATTGAGTTGAAAAGGTTATGCGAATACCAAATTTATGACCGTGTTGGGAAGAAGGAGCTTATTTTTATGTGTTAATTTCCTTGCGTTTCCCTTCTTGGCCTCTGGAATATGAAAATTAACAGGTGTAAGAAAATAGGTATTGGAGGTTGGATTTTTGGAAGGTATTAGTTCCTCTCGTTCAGAAAGAGAGACGGTAACAGCAGACATGGATATTTAATCATTGGATTTTTGTGTATTACTTTTACTTGCACTTTGCTTGGAAAGTGGGAATTGACACGTGGAGGTCCGGGTATGTATTTGGTCTAGCATGTAAGCATGTTGTGCTGTCCTTAGGTTTGCATATGTGGAGGCTATCGTTTTTGGTGGACTGTTGTGGAATATATGTAGCTATTGCTTAATTTTTCGTAGTGTTGCTGGAGTTTATGACTTTATGATCACTGTAGCCTTTGTCATAATTTTCTAATTTGTTCTTAGTTGCTCATAAAGTTGTGAAAATTTAGGAACAATTAGAGCCATGAAAGAGTCTGCAAGGAGTTGGCTTTATAAGCATCAATAATGTTGTTAATGTGGGGATGTCGTCCTTTATCATTGGCCAGATCAATTGTTTACATGTGTGCTACACTGGCTTTGCTAATTGAGCTACCAAGTTTTAATTACTTGTTTGAAAATGCAGGTACATAGTATGCATTAAGCTGTTATTGCTTTGACATTCTTTACTAAAACTTGCAGGGTCTTTTAGCCATGATTTTGCTGCTTAGGTAACTTATTGGTATGGAAATAGCCTGACACATGTAATGTGTTTGGGACACCTGTCCTAGGCTAAACCAACAGCAGTAAGCATCGAGGTCCTTCTGCAAGGATGATATTAGGAACTCTTTTTATGTTTCAGCTTGAAGAGTGATACGCTCAAGTTATACGGTGTTTATATTATATTTTGGGTGCTTTTTGCTAAGGGTCTTGATCATAATTGTTAACGTTTGCGTTTTATTTAGCTCTTAGCGGAAGTTCGGAATTTTGTATATTAATCATAGTTAAAGTTGTAAGTTCCGAGCTCCTAGAAGCATTAGTGTTTGGAACGACTCAACATTGTATACTTGCCAAGCGTCGCCACATGTTCCAATCAAGCATCGCCTCAAGCCGTAGCCGAGCATAGCACCTAGCCCATCACAGCCGCACCAAGCTCTCGCGAGCATCGCATGCCACCGGCCTCGCCCTGGCAGCTCCGCAAGCCCGGCGCTCACGCCCAGCAAGCAAGACAACGCAGGTCGCACCTCGCGAGATTTCTCGCACCTCGCGACTCCGCTGCTCGCACCTCGCGAGATTTCTCGCACCTCGCGACCTCGCTTGGTTTGGCCCGGTTCTTCAGCTCGTTGCGAAGGCGGTAGCTCATCGCACGGTGCGACCAGACTCGCACCTCGCGACCCCTAGGTCGGTCTAATTGTCGGCTGATTTTTGAGCTTTAGTATAAATACTAAACTCTATTTTTGGACCTAGGGGGCAGCGGCCACAAGGAGAGGGAGTCTCCAAAACTCCACTCCTCTCTTGTTGTCTTCTCTTTTTAGTTTTTATTTTCTAGTTTAGTTTTTGTAGATTTCAATTATGGGATTGGCTTATGCTATGCCGATTGTAGCTTGAACCGTTCTTGAACGAGATTAATATGGAGCTTCAAGCATTATTGTGAGATCTTTCCTCTCTATTTAGTTTCTTTGATTATGGTTTAATTTCTATGATTGCTTTCTATGGTTTTTGCATAATTATGCTAGGAACGTTACTAGTTTGATTGTGTAATTAATCTAATGCTAGATTTAAGAATAGAATCGGATTGTTTTATTCTTTTATCAAATGGTAGCAAACTAGGGAGTAGCTTAGATGCAGATCGTCCTGGTTATTTCTTGGGGAAATTGAATCAACTGTTGAATGTTTATCGCTTGTATGACGTTAGCAGGTCTATTGGTTCTCTGTGTTTATTGCTGCTATTGGATTGAACTTAGACGCTATCGGACTAGGTTATCCTTTAGTTAGGGTTTTATAGTCACGCTGATCGTGCTATTCAACTAAGAATAAGGAGAATGCGAGATTAATTCTCGACAATAGATAATTATGGAAATAATTAGAGTGGAGGTTCAATGATCGATAATGAATTGAGGTGGATGTTAATCGGATTCAAGATCTTCCTATATTGATTTCTCATTTTATTTATATGCTAGTTAGTTGTAGTTTAGTTATAGTCTACTTGAAACCCCCCTTTGTTATTATTATTAGGTTTCTCGGCCCTTAGCTTAATCTAGGTTTTGAATCACGCTAAGTACTAAACTCGTCCCTGTTTCCCTGTGGATACGACCCTTACTTCCATTATACTTGCTTAGTGTAAAAGAGAGTAGGAGAAATTTTATCTTTGGACGGGCGGCGTTCACGACAAACGCGGCCCGCCAAATTTTGGCGCCGTTCTTGGGAAACGGTGTTACTTGTTTGTATTTAGTGTGATTTTTGGATGGTATTGCTTGTGCTCTTTATTTTTGGTTGGCCACTCATATAAAGAATTCCCTTTTTGGTTTTAGTTTCTGGTTTTCATCTTCCATTGAACTCTATGTATTTTACTTTTGTATTTTGGACAAGAAGCATGGAACTTGTTGCTTAAACTCTCTTGGGAATGGTTGATTGAAGCTTTTGACGGTTTATTGTAAGATTTACTCTTTCTCATACTCTATAACTTGGTTATTGTTTAGCTTTACACATTTATATTAATGGTCATGACTTGGATTAGCTAGGAGTACTACTAGTTGATGTTTGTTGTTGACTTAATGTTAGGTTTTGGATATAATCTGATGTTATATGCTCAACCATATTGTAGTAAGCTAGGTATTAACGATGCATTGCAAGAGTTCTTCTCAATCAATTTTGCGGTACTTGAAGTGGAGATTGACATGGAACCACCATTGTCACACATGGAGCACAACCCAATGATTAAGCTTAAGGTACTAAGTCGAGCTCACGACTTTAAACAACGGCGCTTCTCGGGAGGCAACCCGAGACCCCTTTATTTTCTTTCTTTTCCTTTATTTTTCATCAAATTTCCACCACCACAACAAATTTTATTTCTCCCACCACCCACCCACTAAAAAGATCCACAACCAATCTTAATTCACTTGTAACCAAAATCCACAAAAGAAAATCCGTTGGGAGGACTTCAATAGCTAGGAGTTGGTAACACTAGAGGATTGAGATTGTTAATGTATCTTTTCGATCTCTTGAGCTAGGTGAAAATCTTCAAAATTTAAAACTTTTGAACTTGGCATTTGTTTGAGTGATTCGAGGGAGAGGGTTGTGAGTTGAGTTATGAGATTTGAGTTGGTGTTGTTAAGAAATTTGAGTTTGACGGATTGCTTTTCATGAGTTTTGAGCATTCGATCTTCGATTTACCCGATTGTCGGTTTCCCCCCCCATTTTCAGTTTACTTTTTCTTTTAATTGTCGACACATTGAGGACAATGTGTAGTTTAAGTAGGGGGAGGGTATTCTCATTCTCATGTATCTATGTTGTATATATTACTTTTAATTTGAAATGTAAAATGAAAAAAAATAATAAATAAATAAATAAAAAATTTAAAAAAAATTAAAAAAAAAAAAAATTAATGATGAAGTGAATCCCGGCTGAGTTGAAACCCGCAAGGGCGGGCGACTCGGGCAAAAATTGGGGGGCTCGGATAAGTCGAAAACCCGAAAGGGCGGCCTATGCAAAAAAGAGCTAGTTGAGCGGGTGAGTTTTGTGAGCCGGAAAAAGAAGAGAAATGAAAAAAAAATGTGAGAAGCTAGGATGAAAACCCGAAAGGGCTCCTAGGCAAAATGAGAGATTAAGAGAGAATTATATACTTTGAAAACTCATTTGCCGGAGATGGTGTCATAAGGTAGAAAGCGTTTTCGGGTAAGGTTGGTGAATTCATCCTTGATTTTGTGAAGATTTGTTTTGGCTTCCACATTATTTTGGTTAATTGTTTGTTTTTGGGAGTAAGCATGGAATTTATCCCTTTTTGTCTTTGTTCCACGGCTTGCTATGCTACGTTGGTTGTACTAGTAGTATAGTAGTAGTAGGTCATCTTTTGGAGGTTTGGGAGAGCTGATAGTTTAATGTGTCGTGAGTCGACATTTTGATTTTTGTTGGTGTTGCTTGGTTAAACTTGTTGGTGTTCTTGGTTATTGTTGTTGTTACGTCTTTATATTTTTCGGGTGAGCTTGAATCTAAGTGTGGGGGAATCATCGTCCCTTACGTTTAGGTTTTGAGCGGATGTTGTTAAGATGTGATGATGATGATATAGTTGATGGAGAGTGTAGGTTGGTGTCGATGGCTTGGGTGATGATTTATTTGGTGATTCTCATTTTTGAGTTTACTCGAGGTCGAGTAAAGTTCAAGTGTGGGGGTATTTGATACGCTCAAGTTATACGGTGTTTATATTATATTTTGGGTGCTTTTTGCTAAGGGTCTTGATCATAATTGTTAACGTTTGCGTTTTATTTAGCTCTTAGCGGAAGTTCGGAATTTTGTATATTAATCATAGTTAAAGTTGTAAGTTCCGAGCTCCTAGAAGCATTAGTGTTTGGAACGACTCAACATTGTATACTTGCCAAGCGTCGCCACATGTTCCAATCAAGCATCGCCTCAAGCCGTAGCCGAGCATAGCACCTAGCCCATCACGGCCGCACCAAGCTCTCGCGAGCATCGCATGCCACCCGGCCTCGCCCAGCCGGCTCCGCAAGCCCGGGCGCTCACGCCCGGCAAGCGGCCCACAACGCAGGTCGCACCTCGCGAGATTTCTCGCACCTCGCGACCGCTTTGCTCGCACCTCGCGACCTGCTTGGTTTGGCCCAGTTCTTCAGCTCGTTGCGAAGGCAGTAGCTCATCGCACGGTGCGACCAGACTCGCACCTCGCGACCCCCTAGGTCGGTCTAATTGTCGGCTGATTTTTGAGCTTTAGTATAAATACTAAACTCTATTTTTGGACCTAGGGGGCAGCAGCCACAAGGAGAGGGAGTCTCCAAAACTCCCTCTCTCTCTTGTTGTCTTCTCTTTTTAGTTTTTATTTTCTAGTTTAGTTTTTGTAGATTTCAATTATGGGATTGGCTTATGCTATGCCGATTGTAGCTTGAACCGTTCTTGAACGAGATTAATATGGAGCTTCAAGCATTATTGTGAGATCTTTCCTCTCTATTTAGTTTCTTTGATTATGGTTTAATTTCTATGATTGCTTTCTATGGTTTTTGCATAATTATGCTAGGAACGTTACTAGTTTGATTGTGTAATTAATCTAATGCTAGATTTAAGAATAGAATCGGATTGTTTTATTCTTTTATCAAATGGTAGCAAACTAGGGAGTAGCTTAGATGCAGATCGTCCTGGTTATTTCTTGGGGAAATTGAATCAACTGTTGAATGTTTATCGCTTGTATGACGTTAGCAGGTCTATTGGTTCTCTCGTGTTTATTCTTTGCTATTGGATTGAACTTAGACGCTATCGGACTAGGTTATCCTTTAGTTAGGGTTTTATAGTCACGCTGATCGTGCTATTCAACTAAGAATAAGGAGAATGCGAGATTAATTCTCGACAATAGATAATTATGGAAATAATTAGAGTGGAGGTTCAATGATCGATAATGAATTGAGGTGGATGTTAATCGGATTCAAGATCTTCCTATATTGATTTCTCATTTTATTTATATGCTAGTTAGTTGTAGTTTAGTTATAGTCTACTTGAAACCCCCCTTTGTTATTATTATTAGGTTTCTCGGCCCTTAGCTTAATCTAGGTTTTGAATCACGCTAAGTACTAAACTCGTCCCTGTTTCCCTGTGGATACGACCCTTACTTCCATTATACTTGCTTAGTGTAAAAGAGAGTAGGAGAAATTTTATCTTTGGACGGGGCGGCGTTCACGACAAACGCGGCCCGCCAAATTTTGGCGCCGTTGCCGGGGAAACGGTGTTACTTGTTTGTATTTAGTGTGATTTTTGGATGGTATTGCTTGTGCTCTTTATTTTTGGTTGGCCACTCATATAAAGAATTCCCTTTTTGGTTTTAGTTTCTGGTTTTCATCTTCCATTGAACTCTATGTATTTCACTTTTGTATTTTGGACAAGAAGCATGGAACTTGTTGCTTAAACTCTCTTGGGAATGGTTGATTGAAGCTTTTGACGGTTTATTGTAAGATTTACTCTTTCTCATACTCTATAACTTGGTTATTGTTTAGCTTTACACATTTATATTAATGGTCATGACTTGGATTAGCTAGGAGTACTACTAGTTGATGTTTGTTGTTGACTTAATGCTAGGTTTTGGATATAATCTGATGTTATATGCTCAACCATATTGTAGTAAGCTAGGTATTAACGATGCATTGCAAGAGTTCTTCTCAATCAATTTTGCAGGTACTTGAAGTGGAGATTGACATGGAACCACCATTGTCACACATGGAGCACAACCCAATGATTAAGCTTAAGGTACTAAGTCGAGCTCACGACTTTAAACAACAGCGCTTCTCGGGAGGCAACCCGAGACCCCTTTATTTTCTTTCTTTTCCTTTATTTTTCATCAAATTTCCACCACCACAACAAATTTTCTTTCACCCACCACCCACCCACTAAAAAGATCCACAACCAATCTTAATTCACTTGTAACCAAAATCCACAAAAGAAAATCCGTTGGGAGGACTTCAATAGCTAGGAGTTGGTAACACTAGAGGATTGAGATTGTTAATGTATCTTTTCGATCTCTTGAGCTAGGTGAAAATCTTCAAAATTTAAAACTTTTGAACTTGGCATTTGTTTGAGTGATTCGAGGGAGAGGGTTGTGAGTTGAGTTATGAGATTTGAGTTGGTGTTGTTAAGAAATTTGAGTTTGACGGATTGCTTTTCATGAGTTTTGAGCATTCGATCTTCGATTTACCCGATTGTCGGTTTCCCCCCCCCCATTTTCGGTTTACTTTTTCTTTTAATTGTCGACACATTGAGGACAATGTGTAGTTTAAGTAGGGGGGAGGGTATTCTCATTCTCATGTATCTATGTTGTATATATTACTTTTAATTTGAAATGTAAAATGAAAAAAAATAATAAATAAATAAAAAATTTAAAAAAAAATTAAAAAAAAAAAAATTAATGATGAAGTGAATCCCGCTGAGTTGAAACCCGCAAGGGCGGGCGACTCGGGCAAAAATTGGGGGCTCGGATAAGTCGAAAACCCGAAAGGGCGGCCTATGCAAAAAAGAGCTAGTTGAGCGGGTGAGTTTTGTGAGCCGGAAAAAGAAGAGAAATGAAAAAAAAATGTGAGAAGCTAGGATGAAAACCCGAAAGGGCTCCTAGGCAAAATGAGAGATTAAGAGAGAATTATATACTTTGAAAACTCATTTGCCGGAGATGGTGTCATAAGGTAGAAAGCGTTTTCGGGTAAGGTTGGTGAATTCATCCTTGATTTTGTGAAGATTTGTTTTGGCTTCCACATTATTTTGGTTAATTGTTTGTTTTTGGGAGTAAGCATGGAATTTATCCCTTTTTGTCTTTGTTCCACGGCTTGCTATGCTACGTTGGTTGTACTAGTAGTATAGTAGTAGTAGGTCATCTTTTGGAGGTTTGGGAGAGCTGATAGTTTAATGTGTCGTGAGTCGACATTTTGATTTTTGTTGGTGTTCTTTGGTTAAACTTGTTGGTGTTCTTGGTTATTGTTGTTGTTACGTCTTTATATTTTTCAGGTGAGCTTGAATCTAAGTGTGGGGGAATCATCGTCCCTTACGTTTAGGTTTTGAGCGGATGTTGTTAAGATGTGATGATGATGATATAGTTGATGGAGAGTGTAGGTTGGTGTCGATGGCTTGGGTGATGATTTATTTGGTGATTCTCATTTTTGAGTTTACTCGAGGTCGAGTAAAGTTCAAGTGTGGGGGTATTTGATACGCTCAAGTTATACGGTGTTTATATTATATTTTGGGTGCTTTTTGCTAAGGGTCTTGATCATAATTGTTAACGTTTGCGTTTTATTTAGCTCTTAGCGGAAGTTCGGAATTTTGTATATTAATCATAGTTAAAGTTGTAAGTTCCGAGCTCCTAGAAGCATTAGTGTTTGGAACGACTCAACATTGTATACTTGCCAAGCGTCGCCACATGTTCCAATCAAGCATCGCCTCAAGCCGTAGCCGAGCATAGCACCTAGCCCATCACAGCCGCACCAAGCTCTCGCGAGCATCGCATGCCACCAGCCTCGCCCAAGCAGCTCCGCAAGCCCAGCGCTCACGCCCAGCAAGCAGCACAACGCAGGTCGCACCTCGCGAGATTTCTCGCACCTCGCGACCTGCTGCTCGCACCTCGCGACCTGCTTGGTTTGGCCCAGTTCTTCAGCTCGTTGCGAAGGCAGTAGCTCATCGCACGGTGCGACCAGACTCGCACCTCGCGACCCCTAGGTCGGTCTAATTGTCGGCTGATTTTTGAGCTTTAGTATAAATACTAAACTCTATTTTTGGACCTAGGGGGCAGCAGCCACAAGGAGAGGGAGTCTCCAAAACTCCACTCCTCTCTTGTTGTCTTCTCTTTTTAGTTTTTATTTTCTAGTTTAGTTTTTGTAGATTTCAATTATGGGATTGGCTTATGCTATGCCGATTGTAGCTTGAACCGTTCTTGAACGAGATTAATATGGAGCTTCAAGCATTATTGTGAGATCTTTCCTCTCTATTTAGTTTCTTTGATTATGGTTTAATTTCTATGATTGCTTTCTATGGTTTTTGCATAATTATGCTAGGAACGTTACTAGTTTGATTGTGTAATTAATCTAATGCTAGATTTAAGAATAGAATCGGATTGTTTTATTCTTTTATCAAATGGTAGCAAACTAGGGAGTAGCTTAGATGCAGATCGTCCTGGTTATTTCTTGGGGAAATTGAATCAACTGTTGAATGTTTATCGCTTGTATGACGTTAGCAGGTCTATTGGTTCTCTGTGTTTATTGCTGCTATTGGATTGAACTTAGACGCTATCAGACTAGGTTATCCTTTAGTTAGGGTTTTATAGTCACGCTGATCGTGCTATTCAACTAAGAATAAGGAGAATGCGAGATTAATTCTCGACAATAGATAATTATGGAAATAATTAGAGTGGAGGTTCAATGATCGATAATGAATTGAGGTGGATGTTAATCGGATTCAAGATCTTCCTATATTGATTTCTCATTTTATTTATATGCTAGTTAGTTGTAGTTTAGTTATAGTCTACTTGAAACCCCCCTTTGTTATTATTATTAGGTTTCTCGGCCCTTAGCTTAATCTAGGTTTTGAATCACGCTAAGTACTAAACTCGTCCCTGTTTCCCTGTGGATACGACCCTTACTTCCATTATACTTGCTTAGTGTAAAAGAGAGTAGGAGAAATTTTATCTTTGGACGGGGCGGCGTTCACGACAAACGCGGCCCGCCAAATTTTGGCGCCGTTGCCGGGGAAACGGTGTTACTTGTTTGTATTTAGTGTGATTTTTGGATGGTATTGCTTGTGCTCTTTATTTTTGGTTGGCCACTCATATAAAGAATTCCTTTTTGGTTTTAGTTTCTGGTTTTCATCTTCCATTGAACTCTATGTATTTCACTTTTGTATTTTGGACAAGAAGCATGGAACTTGTTGCTTAAACTCTCTTGGGAATGGTTGATTGAAGCTTTTGACGGTTTATTGTAAGATTTACTCTTTCTCATACTCTATAACTTGGTTATTGTTTAGCTTTACACATTTATATTAATGGTCATGACTTGGATTAGCTAGGAGTACTACTAGTTGATGTTTGTTGTTGACTTAATGCTAGGTTTTGGATATAATCTGATGTTATATGCTCAACCATATTGTAGTAAGCTAGGTATTAACGATGCATTGCAAGAGTTCTTCTCAATCAATTTTGCAGGTACTTGAAGTGGAGATTGACATGGAACCACCATTGTCACACATGGAGCACAACCCAATGATTAAGCTTAAGGTACTAAGTCGAGCTCACGACTTTAAACAACAGCGCTTCTCGGGAGGCAACCCGAGACCCCTTTATTTTCTTTCTTTTCCTTTATTTTTCATCAAATTTCCACCACCACAACAAATTTTCTTTCACCCACCACCCACCCACTAAAAAGATCCACAACCAATCTTAATTCACTTGTAACCAAAATCCACAAAAGAAAATCCGTTGGGAGGACTTCAATAGCTAGGAGTTGGTAACACTGAGAGGATTGAGATTGTTAATGTATCTTTTCGATCTCTTGAGCTAGGTGAAAATCTTCAAAATTTAAAACTTTTGAACTTGGCATTTGTTTGAGTGATTCGAGGGAGAGGGTTGTGAGTTGAGTTATGAGATTTGAGTTGGTGTTGTTAAGAAATTTGAGTTTGACGGATTGCTTTTCATGAGTTTTGAGCATTCGATCTTCGATTTACCCGATTGTCGGTTTCCCCCCCCCATTTTCGGTTTACTTTTTCTTTTAATTGTCGACACATTGAGGACAATGTGTAGTTTAAGTAGGGGGAGGGTATTCTCATTCTCATGTATCTATGTTGTATATATTACTTTTAATTTGAAATGTAAAATGAAAAAAATAATAAATAAATAAAAAATTTAAAAAAAAATTAAAAAAAAAAAAATTAATGATGAAGTGAATCCCGCTGAGTTGAAACCCGCAAGGGCGGGCGACTCGGGCAAAATTGGGGGCTCGGATAAGTCGAAAACCCGAAAGGGCGGCCTATGCAAAAAGAGCTAGTTGAGCGGGTGAGTTTTGTGAGCCGGAAAAAGAAGAGAAATGAAAAAAAATGTGAGAAGCTAGGATGAAAACCCGAAAGGGCTCCTAGGCAAAATGAGAGATTAAGAGAGAATTATATACTTTGAAAACTCATTTGCCGGAGATGGTGTCATAAGGTAGAAAGCGTTTTCGGGTAAGGTTGGTGAATTCATCCTTGATTTTGTGAAGATTTGTTTTGGCTTCCACATTATTTTGGTTAATTGTTTGTTTTTGGGAGTAAGCATGGAATTTATCCCTTTTTGTCTTTGTTCCACGGCTTGCTATGCTACGTTGGTTGTACTAGTAGTATAGTAGTAGTAGGTCATCTTTTGGAGGTTTGGGAGAGGCGATAGTTTAATGTGTCGTGAGCCGACATTTTGATTTTTGTTGGTGTTGCTTTGGTTAAACTTGTTGGTGTTGCTGGTTATTGTTGTTGTTACGTCTTTATATTTTTCGAGTGAGCTTGAATCTAAGTGTGGGGGGAATCATCGTCCCTTACGTTTAGGTTTTGAGCGGATGTTGTTAAGATGTGATGATGATGATATAGTTGATGGAGAGTGTAGGTTGGTGTCGATGGCTTGGGTGATGATTTATTTGGTGATTCTCATTTTTGAGTTTACTCGAGGTCGAGTAAAGTTCAAGTGTGGGGGGTATTTGATACGCTCAAGTTATACGGTGTTTATATTATATTTTGGGTGCTTTTTGCTAAGGGTCTTGATCATAATTGTTAACGTTTGCGTTTTATTTAGCTCTTAGCGGAAGTTCGGAATTTTGTATATTAATCATAGTTAAAGTTGTAAGTTCCGAGCTCCTAGAAGCATTAGTGTTTGGAACGACTCAACATTGTATACTTGCCAAGCGTCGCCACATGTTCCAATCAAGCATCGCCTCAAGCCGTAGCCGAGCATAGCACCTAGCCCATCACAGCCCGCACCAAGCTCTCGCGAGCATCGCATGCCACCAGCCTCGCCCGAGCGGCTCCGCAAGCCCGGGCGCTCACGCCCGGCCAGCAAAGCACAACGCAGTCGCACCTCGCGAGATTTCTCGCACCTCGCGACTCGCTGCTCGCACCTCGCGAGATTTCTCGCACCTCGCGACCTGCTTGGTTTGGCCCGGTTCTTCGGCTCGTTGCGAAGGCGGTAGCTCATCGCACGGTGCGACCCGGACTCGCACCTCGCGACCCCTAGGTCGGTCTAATTGTCGGCTGATTTTTGAGCTTTAGTATAAATACTAAACTCTATTTTTGGACCTAGGGGGCAGCAGCCACAAGGAGAGGGAGTCTCCAAAACTCCACTCCTCTCTTGTTGTCTTCTCTTTTTAGTTTTTATTTTCTAGTTTAGTTTTTGTAGATTTCAATTATGGGATTGGCTTATGCTATGCCGATTGTAGCTTGAACCGTTCTTGAACGAGATTAATATGGAGCTTCAAGCATTATTGTGAGATCTTTCCTCTCTATTTAGTTTCTTTGATTATGGTTTAATTTCTATGATTGCTTTCTATGGTTTTTGCATAATTATGCTAGGAACGTTACTAGTTTGATTGTGTAATTAATCTAATGCTAGATTTAAGAATAGAATCGGATTGTTTTATTCTTTTATCAAATGGTAGCAAACTAGGGAGTAGCTTAGATGCAGATCGTCCTGGTTATTTCTTGGGGAAATTGAATCAACTGTTGAATGTTTATCGCTTGTATGACGTTAGCAGGTGTCTATTGGTTCTCTCGTGTTTATTCGTTGCTATTGGATTGAACTTAGACGCTATCGGACTAGGTTATCCTTTAGTTAGGGTTTTATAGTCACGCCGATCGTGCTATTCAACTAAGAATAAGGAGAATGCGAGATTAATTCTCGACAATAGATAATTATGGAAATAATTAGAGTGGAGGTTCAATGATCGATAATGAATTGAGGTGGATGTTAATCGGATTCAAGATCTTCCTATATTGATTTCTCATTTTATTTATATGCTAGTTAGTTGTAGTTTAGTTATAGTCTACTTGAAACCCCCCTTTGTTATTATTATTAGGTTTCTCGGCCCTTAGCTTAATCTAGGTTTTGAATCACGCTAAGTACTAAACTCGTCCCTGTTTCCCTGTGGATACGACCCTTACTTCCATTATACTTGCTTAGTGTAAAAGAGAGTAGGAGAAATTTTATCTTTGGACGGGGCGGCGTTCACGACAAACGCGGCCCGCCAAAGAGTAACGTTTTCTGTGGGAGTTAAAATAGAAAGATTGGTATATGTTTAATTTTCAATATAAGGAGAGTTCTGACCTTATGCTAAGCCCATCCTCTTGGAGGCTTCTGGATACTACTATGGATCATACTGTAATATATGTATTTTCCTCCCTAGGAAATAAGTAGAATGTTGCATATTCTTCTTTCAACTTTTGTCAGCTAAATAAAGATAACAGATGTATATTATTTCACATGGGTAATTTTGTTTTTTAAAATCAAATAATATTGTTTCATCTGCAAGATAACATTAGTCATTTAGCGGTACATGTTTATATGTGTTGACAGTGCTTGTGCTTCTATTGTAGGTTGCCTTACGCAAATATTCACAAGCTAAGGAAGATCAATATGTGTTTGTTTAGTCACAAGCTAACCAAATTAGAATGTCTTCCAATACATGCGTACGGGGCACTGATTTTATGTCCATTGTGTAGTTGCAGAATATCTTTTATTATTTTATCTTTCCCCAAGTTTTTACTCTTGCTGAGTATAAGAATTACAGAAAGTTGGTAGCAGGCTTTGTAAAATGCCATTGTTAATAATCCATTTTCGGTGAAAGCTGGAATTTGCTTGCCTTCTCCAAAATCTTGAGAATGAATATGTTTTTTGAATTGTGTACTCCGTGTTGATGTATAAGTATAAAAAAAAAAAGCTAATTGGAGATAAACAGTGAACAAGAGAGCTGAATTGGTGTGGATTCACATCAAGTGATTTTTCACATATATCCACATCAGGTGAATTTACCAAAATTTTCCATATAATCAGCCTCTGAAGATTACAAATTCCTCATGTTTTCATACTATGCCCCTGGAAATTAATCCTGCCCTTTAATGATTCACCTTCAATATTACACTTCAATTCAAGGAAAAAGGTAAAGCTACATTTGTCTTATGGTTTTTTCGCCATGCACCCGTGGCAAATTTTATTACTCATCATTTATCCCTATTGTTTTAGAAATTCACTATATACCCTTGATTTAAAAAAAACATACAGGATACCCCTTAATGACTTAACGGAATCCATTAGTCATTAAGGGTAACTCTGTTAATTATCCCGTTAACCATATAATTAACCTTAATTAATCCTAATTATTTTAAAAAAATACTTTTTAAAATTTCTTTTTCTCCCTCCATCCAAACCACCACAACCCAACCACTTTCTCCCTCCTCCCCATCCTCACCCATCCCACTGTAAACCACCCCCTCCCCCACTGCCCTGAAAACATAGAGAGAATAGTGCCCTCCATCTAGATCGACCACCACCAACACCCACACCACCCCATTGTTTCCCATCCACCAAAATCGTCGGAGATGATTGCTTTGTCAGAACCAATTGAAGGTTGAGCAGAAGAAGAATCGACGGCTTCAGTTGCGAGAGCAAAACGTCGTCGTTTAGAAGAGAAGTTGAGTCGATCTTTGACTAGCAGAGTAGAAGAACAAAGTACAGGAAGCTAAGCAATGGAAAACTGAAATTGTTGTTATTGTTGTTGTTGTTGATGATGATGCTGACTAGGATAGAGAAAATGATCGCGGAAAGGGTAGAGTGGAGCCGTCGCCATTCAAGACTGCTCTTATAGACTTTTTTTCAAGAATTGCATACATAAATCATCTTTTTTATGCTATTGTATGTAAAAAAAATAGCTCATATAGTCCTTTTCCCATTAATGAGGTTGAGTTTTAAGATAAAATAGCTCATATAATCCTTTTCTAATGAGGGTGGCATAGATAATACACATTTACATTTTCTCTATCATCGCATATATGATATATCTAACATCACAATAGTGTCTTCATTTACATATATCTAACTCTTGCATCATAGTATATATATTATCATTACCATGAGACATGGAAAATTTAATATTGATACATCCTCTAAACTAGCCATTGTTCAATTGACAAGAAGATGAGGCAGCATTTTCAGCTATTCAGCACCTTCTTAGCACCTCTTATTTCTTTATTAAGGTAGGCCCAAAGACAACTATTTTCTTGAATAATGTGTTGCAATGGATCTTCAAGAGAGTTGTACTTGAAGATGAACCTGATGAAGCTAACACAAAACTCAAACCTATTGCTAAGCCCATGAAATATCACACTGATCAAAGTATTCAAGCTAATCCAAAGATGAAACATGTAGCTAAGCCTATAGATTATTACCTTGATGCAAATGAGCTTGCTGCACATCAGGCTGCCCATGTCCTCCCCGGTGGTGCTGCTGATGAGCCAAATAATTAAGGCACTGATCACCCACCCAAGGGGCCCTTTTGCTTGCTATTTTGCTCTACGGCCTAATACTCTCTGTTAACAATGTGTCCCCTAAAGTTAAGCACTGCCTAATATAAACTAATCTCTTTTGCTGTTAGATGTGATTAAATGCTTGTAATAGATATAATAATGAGGCAACATTTTAGAGAAGGCTCAAGACCATAGGCATATTTTGTAACCCACAAACTGTTCGCACGAACATATCATATGGGTAATATAATCTAATAGCCTTATTATCTTACCTACACGTTCATATACTTTGAAATGTCTTAAATTAATTTCACTTATATTTGCATAGAACTATTCATAATAATTTTCGCTTTCTTGGGGGGACGCGCGCGATAGCGCGCGGGCCAACAACTAGTACATATTGAAGACTATATTCCAACAGGAGGTGGGTCATAGGGTCAGGCATGATGGTGGCTCATCTCAAAAGGTTATATTTCTGGACTTCATGCTGCCATGCTGGTGAGAAGGGGAGCAAGTAATTAGCATCCAAGTTCCAACCTATTAGCTACTTTTAAATTTGATAGTGCTTAATTTCTTAATTCTTATGGAATGAATTGTTTCATGTAAGATGGTGCTCTAATCCTTATGAATAAAAAGATATCCCTATATTATGGTAAATTGAATATCACTTCAGATATGTAGTACTTTTCTTATTGATGTGGCATTTTTTGGGGGGTATAATTTGCTTCATAAAATTACAAAGCCTCAGTAAATTTCAAATTAAACTATGCATTATAATAAATTAAACACAGTTTTGCAATCTATGTTTTGTCAAAACTAAAGTATAAAACATCCAAGCTGGTTTTTGACAAAATTACCAACGCGAAAAGGGAGTATTACTTCATAATACATTAATAATTGAGGCTTGATACGTAAAAGATCTCATACAAGTTAATGAAATATGTAATTTAATCACTTAATCCGATTTGATTCTTGTCTTTCAAAACAATTCTCTCATAGATCAAAACAATGATTTATGGGGTAAAAAAAAAAGAGATTCATCTCTTTTATCTTTTTTTTTAGGGGAAAAACGAACTAATATTAAATTAACTCAAGCTCCCCCAAAGTAGTAATACTTTGGGGGGTGGGGGGGGAAGAGTCTAACCAAACAACTTCATCCCCACAGGGACACTCCCAATGAGCTAACAGATGGGCTACGACATTGCCCGCTCGTTTGACATGAGAAATAGAAAGCGACTCTAAAAAAACTAGATAAACGAATAACATCATATAAAACACGACACAAAGGAGTAGCACCAAGCGTACTATTCTTCACAGCATTAGTGACCAACAACGAGTCTCCTTCGAGGGCAACACAGCTATACCCCACTCTATTGGCCAAATCAAGAGCGTACCGCGCTGTGGCGGATCCAGGAATTTATGAATGGTGGGTCACTACCGACTAGGTTGTAGAGGTGGATACGGGGGTTCGGATACGGGTTCGGATACGCACACCCATAACAGATAATCCATGAATTTAAAAAAAAAAAACTACTTGAAATAAAATCGTTTCATGACTAATAATAGTTCATATTACAATTAAATATTACCTAAAGCAGATATTAGTGTGGTTTTAGTAAAAGAAACTTGAGATATTCAGTTGCGTTTTCTTTCTTTTCATTTTGAAATTTAAATTATAATTTGTAATTAGATACAACAATTCAATTTGTCAAACATATCAATCAAATTCACTTAACCGATGCAAATTTAATCTCATATCAACGCATTATGCATTTATACCAAATAATTTCACATTAGAGGGAATCCTATCCATCTCCAACTAATTCCACCACCACATAAAACACATAAAACCAAAGGCTCGTTTATGGCCTCTCCGAAAACTTCACATGATAGGTCCAATTCTAAAAATCCTAAAATAAGGGTTTTAGTGCATTACCTAAACACAATCAATCAAACCTTCAAAAGTAATCCAATGTTCATAACGTCATAGTCCTCATTCACCAATTAGCCACTGTAACAAATTATATTAAATTAACAACAATAAATATAACAATAATAAATTAACAATAATAAGTCAACAATAAATATAACAATAATAAATTAACAATAATTAAGAACATGAATCGGTTCACCAGTAAAACGACATTCATCATCTTCTTCAGAATTTAATTTTGACTTCTTTGACTTTGGTTTTAGATTATTAAGACAATTTCTTTTTGGTTGTTCAAGCATATTACCAGTAAATTGGCCTTCATCTTCTTCACAATTATACCAAGCAAATCCCTAAAAACTAAAAACTAAACCAGTAGGTTAGCAAGCTTCGCGGCTATGGGCTATGGCGGAAATAAAATTTCGATTGAGGTTTTTCGAACAAGAGATTTCGTACAGATTTCGCTTACAACTAAACCAGTAGATCCGCTTACAACTACAGATTTCGTACAAGTTAATTAAAATCAATCATAACCAACACTATGTGAAATTCAATCAGAAATCGAACTTAAACAATGCGACCAAAATTGAGCTTAAAGCAAATAATTCCAAAATTTCAGATATAATGAATTTCACTTCAGGATTTCAGCGATCGAAGACGAAATTAAAAAAAATACCTAGAAATCGTCTCGCCTTCTCTTTCGACCATCTTGCTCGGTTTTGGCTTTAATCGTCGCAACTCGATATAATTCCTTTGATCTCACCGAAATCAAGCCGAATTCCACAAAGACTAAAGAAAGATTCAACCAATATCGACCAAAAAGTTCAAAATCAAAGCGAAAATGTAGAAGAAGAAGGAGACCGGAAAATATCGTCGCCGAAGATGTCGTAACCTTCGTAACTTCTCGCTCTCCTTTCTCGGTCGCTTGTATAATAAGCTGAAGGAACTCCCATAGCATCCGATGCGAAGGTTTAAAATTGAAGACTTAGCGTGTAGACTACTTTGTTTCTGCTTCGCCACCAACGAGAGGACGAGAGGACGAGAGGGGAAAATCAAGAGAGGAGAGAGGAGAGAGGGGAAAATGAAGAGAGGAGAGAGAGGAGAGAGATTCAGAGAGAGGGGAAAATGAAGAGATAGAGAGAAAGAGGAGAGACTTAGGGGCCGTTTGGTTCAAGATATGGAATGGAAAAGGAATGGATACAAATATTGGAGGGGAATGGTAACAAAAATGGTTACCTTTATTGAGTGTTTGGTTCAAGCCAAGAAATGGAAATGAAGGGTAATCATTACCTTCAAGTAATGGATTTTATTAGTTGAGGGGGAGGGGAAGGTAATAAATTGGGAGAATTCATTACCATCAAGTAATGGTAAGGAATTGATGAGGGGTTGAACCAAACAAGAAGAAAGGAAATCGATAATTGATTCCGTTTCTTGAAGCCCAAAAAATAGTGAACCAAACGACCCCTTAGGAGTCGTTTGGTTCAACATATGGAATGGAAAGGGAATGGATACACATTGAGGAAGGGAATGGTAACAAAAATGGCTACCTTTATTGAATGTTTGGTTCAAGCCAAGGAATGAAAATGAATGGTAACCATTACCTTGAAGTAATTGATTTTGTTACTTGAGGGGGAGGGAAAGGTAGCAAATTGGAGGAATATTGATGAAGGGTTGAACCAAACAAGAAGAAAGGGAATCGGTACTTGATTTCGTTTCTTGAAGCCCAAAAATAGTGAACCAAACGACCCCTTAGCGTGTACTTGTTTCTGCCGCCTGCAACTTTTTTTTTTTTATAAAAACTGCTCAATTTTTAAAAAAAATAATGGTGGGTCACGTGACCCACCAGAACACAACGTGGCTTCGCCAGCAACACAAGCCTCGAATCTCCCAGCTATACGTTTCACGCCCAAAGCTACAAACCGCCCCCGATCATTACGGCACACCACTCCTAAGCCCACTTCACCACCTTGATTCACATGAGCATCAAAGTTTATTTTGACCCACCCAGGCGAGGGAACAGCCCAGCTCGAGAGAGATACCGGCACGCTGATGGAGGGGGAAAATACCTTCCTCGCGTACTCACCATACTCGACCACTAGCTTAACAAAACTTGCAGCCACCCGAATTGGATCTGATTCCTCGTTTTCAAAGAGGAATTTGTTGCGACAGCACTCACGCCGCCCAAGCTAGTGTGCGAGATGGTTCGTAGATCCTCCCTTGACATGATTGTTTAAAGGGCTATACCGAATACTCGGATATATAGCGCAATTTTCATAGTAATATCCTATTGCACTTGGAAAATGTTGTAGATGTTTGGGTAGTATAACTGATCAAAGCGTGTTATATATCGCAATTTCCATAATAATATCCTATTTTCTATGGTAGTTTAACTTATTAGAATATGAAATTAAATATCAAGACCAAGCAAGACTAATGTTAAGAATATGATAATCTATCATGTCATTAATATTAATAAGTTGAAAGAAATTTGATATTATTCCTGATTGTAGCTAATGTTGGATAACATGTGAACGCGAAGCTTTTCGATTTGGTGCGTCGCGCCCGACCCACCCGGGCAAGGCGAGCCATCAATTAGGTACGCCCCGCCCGACCGGGCGGGGCGATTTCTTTCTTCTTCACCCACTTGTTTCCTTGCGGGCCCGACCGGGCATTCCGCCCGGCGAACTCTTTTTGTGCAATTTTCGGATTTCGCGTTTTGCTGGCTGCTTGTTTCTATATTTTATATAAATATCTCCTTCTAAAAACCGGGAAAAAAAGATGACGGACTCTCTTAAACCCTAAAACACAAGCCTACCTATTCTCTCTGAGATTTGAGCAGTTCTAGAGAAACTCCAATCCTTGATCCGGGTGCACGGAGTCGGGGATCGTTGTGTGAACCTTGGGGGACGAAAGTCATCAGGAATCCGCACCGGAGATGGCGAAATTTGTTTCTAAGGCAGTGGCCTCCATACCACGCGGCAACGTTGTTCTTGTGGAATTCAATCAAGTTCAGTTGATTGTTATCTGCAGATAAATTTCTTCTCTATATTGTGTATCCATATAGTTTATATATTTGTTATTCATGAATACATTAATCTAACTTATATTTCCAACAATTTAGAAACGAATTTATTCAGATTGTTGTATTCATGTTGATGAACAATTTATTCTAACCTAATTTTAGTTATCTACCTTGGAAAGGATTCCTTGAGTATTGATTATTTGTTTAGGTATGGTTAGAAAAAATAAGTCTTGTGAATAGACTTACGGTGGAAATTTTGAAATGATGTTCACTCTGTTGATTTTTTAATAGAGCGGATCTTTTATCGCTAAAGTTGCGTTTAATTATTTGGATTCGGTATATGAACAATTTTACTCAACTCATCATCGTCATCCTGCAGTGGGATATTTGTTTGCTTCATGGTTTTCTATCAGCATAATCAAGTTCTCCTTGATGGGCTGACACTCGGCATTCATGCGATGCACTCCAACCATGTGAAGTGCTTTATTTAGATGTTAGTTAATCTCTTTCAATTGAGTACATCAATATTGAGATTAATACTACAGGGAAATGGTTTCTAAAGCAAAGTCAACTTGCACTTCTATTTACGTGGAGTTGTCATGGATTATTTTTGGTCCTACACGTAGAAGTGAGACTTGGTATAATAATCTTTGTCTTCTTTGTTCTCTTATACAAACTATAGAGACTGCTAAGTTCTTAAAGTAGGATTCTTTGGATTATCATATACTAACCCAAATTTAACAATATGTCATGGAATGAGTCCATGAGCAGTATATTGTTTTATTCTTTGTTTGATAAGGGTTCAAATTATATGATGGTATAAGTCTCATATGGTGACTTAAGAGGTAAATAGCATGAGTGTGGTTATTGTTGCGGAGCTACTATAATCTCAAGAAAAGTGAACAAAAAGGTAAAGATCAAAAGGAAAGTGATCAAGCATATTTAGATTCCAAAGTGACTCCGACAACTTTAGGGAAGTTTCCTATCTATGTTACATACTGTCAAACTCTAACTTCGCATAATATGTTATTATGTGCCCCACTGTTTTTTTTTTTTTTTTAATAATTCATGTTATCATTGAATTTGTGGTGCAAAGTGGGGGTAAGTTACTGTTTGAGACCAACAGGTATTTAGTTGGACTCACCTAGGTGAGAGTAAGGAAGGGAACTTCCATGGAATTTAATATTGTTAGGAACCTTTGTTTGCTTCCTTGAGCTATGAGTTGTATACTTCTGCTTATGATATATGTTGTATACATTTGATTCTGAAGTTGTTTGTAGTACTCTTGAGGAGTATTTCTGTTGACCATGTTTAGTCGTGAGGACTATTAGATTGGTTGAATGACCTTTTGGGTTTATTGGTTGCAACTCTAGTGCTAAGTCTTGTCTTGGAGTAACCCCATGGTTGTGTCTATTAGGGTTATTGAATTATTTGAGTTAATTCTTGAGAACTTAGCTTCATTGGTAAACTTGGAGTACTGATTGGTGAATGCTTTCATGATTAATATGTTGATTGATTTGAGGCTAGCATTCCTTTTGTTGAGGGTCTAGGTGAGACCGCTTGAGACTCCATGTTTGAAAAGCAGAGGTTTAAAGGTTAATTGTGGCTCTATGTCATGTGAGTAAAATCTTTCAATAAGGTTGAAAGAACATGAGGGTTTTTAAGAGGATTATGGGTATTCTTCAGACCATCTTTGGGTATCATCTCTCATGTGGGGGTTATCGTCATTTTCAGCAAGCTATGGCTTGTGTAAGATAAGTTGATGAGCTATTAGTTATTCTCCCTGTGTGATGAGGGTAAAGGTAATAACATGGAATGTTCTCATTGTGGGGGTTTTCTAGCTATGGTTGGATTTCTATCCTTCCTTTACACAGGTGGTGTTAGAATTTAGTTCTATATGGCTGTTGTTGTGCTGGATTTGATGATGTGTTTATTTCTTCTTGAATGTGCTTTGTTGGATGAATCTCATAATATCATTGATGATTTGTTAGTCATTGGTATGATTGTTCAGTAATCATGATTATGTGTTTGTTGCCTGATTCTCTTCGGTGTCTCTCCTAGTAATGTTGATGTGTAGTTCAGCAAAGGAGTAGCAAAGGTTAATTCTCTAAGTTAGCAAAGTCCAGTCTTGCTTGTAACCTCCGTGGTTAGGAAGTTGACATTGTTAATCAACTATGTGAAGTCTAGGGGTTATTGTCTAGAGGTGATGATCAATTCACAAGGGGATTTTATGACTTCTGATTGGGACTAGTGCTTAGAGAAAAGCAAGCTTAAACATGACTCATTAGTGACCTGTCATACTCGTTTTGTATGCCTTTGTCGGATCATAGTTGGTACTTTGGGTGTGTGTTGACCTTCAATAGACTCTAAAGTTGTAAGCTTGAAAAGCTATGGGAAAGGTACATGATTATGAGGTTCATTAATGTTTTGATATTGACCTATGTAGTTATCTCACCTGTTGCTAAGTTTGCCTAGTCCAGTGGCTATGTTTGCATTGGGATCGTGTTATTTGATTGCTTATCAATTTGATTCATAAAGTGCATACTTGAATGGCATCTTAGAGAACGAAGAGTCATTAGATCTTCCGGGATTTGGAGTTGACCTGTGAGGTTTCCTTGGTGAGAAGACTTGAATGGTCTGTAGGTGGTCTATGGTTTATACCTCTTGATTAGTTATGTGCGATGAACTAAGTTTGTATCTTGGCTTATCCAGATGGTATCTGTTTTAGTGATATTGATCAACTTGACATTGTTTGGTGATCATGTGTCTATGATTGATCTTATGTCTTTGATGTTCACACTCTTGATGTCTTTATGAAACTGAAGGTTTCGATTCTTGAGCCAAGATGGAAGTTGGGGATGAGGTAATTCATGTGGTTCATGGATGTAATGCCAATGTATTGGTAAAGGCACCTCTTATTTCAATCTTGTTAAGAGAACATGGTCTGTAATAGGTTCAACTAGAAGGTTGAATAGTTAGCATGAACTGTTATGTTCAGTATACATGTTTATGAACTGGTTTTAGAAAGTGATTTTCTAAATGATTATGCTTATATATTTATAAGTGTATATGTTGGCATATTGTTTTTGTCGTGTTGCTTTGTTGAGGAGATGCAAAGTAAGATGTGTTGCAGAGTCAACCATAAGAACAGCTTCATTGAGTTGAACTAGTTGAGTCAAGAAGCCGATTGATGAGGAAATCCTTGACAAGTTATCGTTGTGGGGGTAATGAAATACTTACTTATTTATATTGTGATGTTTCAGTTGCTTACGTACGTTGTCATGTGAAGGCAATGGAGGCACATATGGACAGGAGCATGCACGGGTTGGTGTTGTGTTCACTGAGAGGACCTGATGGATGCTTTTGAGGTTCTGTGTTGGAACTTGCCATGCTCACGTGGGGCACATAACCATAACCAGTTTGGTGGCTCAGCTAGTTCAAACTTAATGGATGTGTGAGGATCCATTAAAAGACTTGATGGTTTGAATAGTGAGCTTGATGATATAGTGACAGGACAATCCATTACCTTTGTGGTGGCTTAATTTGTTTGAGCTTGATGGATTGATGAATCTATAACCTTTTGGTGGTTAAACTGGCAATTGAACTTGGTAGATTTATAGATATCAGGTTGGACAATGATTGTCCTTAATGTGTCTATAGTTCTAAGACGGGACTTATAGACACACCGTGGCATACAATGTGATGTTGTATGTGGCATACAATGAGATATTGTATGTGAGGTTGAGCTTGACCGCTCTTAACGTTTCCATATCCCAGCAGACTTGGGTGGTCCTTGGAATGGACTTGATGGTTACACCGTTGTGATGCCTTGTCATGATCTCACATGGTCGGTATCATAGTCTTGTAAAAGGGAAAGTCTACTTTAATCAAACCTAATGGATCGTGAGAGTTTATAGCCTTTATGGTGGTTTGACAAGTGGAGCTGATGGTATTCGGTGGCAACCGGTATGGGCTGTGTTGGAGTCCATGGCCTTTATGGCAGATTCATTTAATTGAACGTAATGGACATGATGTTTCTATGGCTTTCGTGGCTGATTCAAATTTATTTGAACGTAATAGAACATCATATTTGAGTGTGAAGGGATGGCCTCCTTCTGTCGAATGTCGTATTTGTAGGCATTCTAGAGCGCCCACTGGAATCCCAGGGTGATGGCCAGGATTGTTGAACTGTGTTTATGTTCACAATCATTTGAAAGACATGTGACTTGTCTTAAAAGGAATATGATTTGTATGATCAATAGTGTTGTATGTTGTTCAAGAGGCAATTCATGGATAACGCGGAGTTTCTCAAGCTCTGAGGGTAAGATATGTGTTATCGGGTTCCTTCTCTCTCCTCTAAGTTCAATTCAGTGGACACTTAGCTTGTAGGTGAGGGGACACCCCATCTCTCTAACATACTAGTTCAATCCTTGGACACTAGAATGTAAGTATCAAACATTCCTTTCACTGCTCATTTCTCGTTTTCCTAACTTCGCGTTTGTGGGGGATTGTTGGATAACATCCAAGTGAACGCGAAGCTTTTCGATTTCGTACGTCGCGCCCGACCGGGCGATAGTCCGCCCGACCCACCCGGGCAAGGCGAGCCATCAATTAGGTACGCCCCGCCCGACCGGGCGCGACGATTTCTTTCTTCTTCGCCCACTTCTTTCCTTGCGAGCCCGACCGGGCGGATTTCTTTCTTCTTCGCCCACTTCTTCGCCCACTAATTTTTGAATCAAAATCACGTAACTATTCATTTAGTGGTCTAAAACTATTACTTTGGACTCAAAATAATTAAGTAGGAGAAATAATACCTAGATTCAAGGTCTCCAACATTTTGTATCAGAGCACTTGTACAATTCTCTATGCTTTTAAATCTTTCAAATGTAAAAGTAAGACTTCCTCCGTATTATTTTTAGCTACGCCGTTTCACTTTTAGGTATTATTTCTCAACCAACTTTGACTATATTCTTTCACTAATCACTATTATATAAAAAAGAACATAGTCAAGTGTGATCTTATTCAATTTCTCTTAATGTAAAAATTCCAAATATAAACTTTTTATAATTTTTATACATATGCAATTAGAGTTATTCATGTTCAAAAAGAAAATATGTTAGAGTACATAAAGAGCAAAAAGTGCAACTAAAAAAATACAGATGTAGTACTACTAGATTGCAAGTAGGCCATGCATGTCAGGTTGACCTGATTATATTCCTAAATCCTACATGGATGAATATAAACAAAGTATTATTCTTAATTCTCAAAACTGTTCTTCTCAACATTAGTTCGGAATAGGATGGACAAAACCGTATTTATGTTCCAAAACTAACAAGGACACCTCTTCTTGTGACACGGATGCGGCTGTACGGGAATCCTCATGAGGCTCACCTTGTTCGACGGAGGGTTTCGAGCTAGAATTGATTGAAGAAAGCAGAAGAATAAGCTAGTTGTAGAGAATGAATCATTGTATGAGGGGGATCATATTGACTGCGCACACTGGTCTATTAAGAGGCTTGAAGAAATGTATGGCAGTGACAGGGACTGGAGAATTTTCAGGGAGGGCTTTAATATTTCCTACAAAATTAAAGGCCCTAATAAGATTCCTAAGCCAATGAGGAATTGGGAAGATAGTAAACGAGCAGGCTGCAAGACTCCATTTTCCCCATCCAGATGGCTAATAATGGATGCCACATTTTCTTCTTTTGCTAGCTACCCCTCGTAATACCAAGAATTCACCGTTGGTTGTTGTAGCTGGTGTTATGACAGCTGTGAGAAAGAACAAATATTGAATGCAAAACAAAGAGAAATCACGCACAGATTTAACGTGGTTCACCAACGGAGTGTTGTCTACGTCCACGGACAGAGAGAGAATAATATTATTGATGAGAAGGATAACCAGAATTACATATGTGATTATGAACTAAATGGTCGAATTAACGATTTAGGTTAAAGGCCTAATTATACCCCGACTCGAAATCGCTTCCCGCGTCAAAAAGGTCTCGCCCGGTCGACCGGGCCGAGCTGCCTGGTTGGGCGCGCAAACGATTTTGACGATCTTTTGCCCGGACTCTGTCCCTGGTCCCCTAGGCCAATCTGCACAGTCGGGCGTGACTCGCCCGGTCGGCCGAGGCGAGCACTCGATTCCCCGAATGAGCCGCATTTTCTTCAGATTCAAGGCATCGATCTTATAAATCTCCACCTTGACTTGAATCCTCTCACAACGAACCAAAAAACAGATAACAGACGCATTGAACACAATGCCCAGATTCTTCCTGCAACCAGATTTGCCCTGAAAGACAACCAGACCAAATTTGTTCCTTAAGGACACCAGATTATCCCCTAAAGGCCCCAGACTTGCCCCAAAGGGCAATTAACAATCACGAACATTGAGAGCAAGTTCAAGCAATGTTGAAACTTACTCTAAGGAACAGGTTTAGTGAACATATCAGCAGGATTATCAGAAGTACCTACTTTCTTCACCTTAACCCTCTTCTCACTCCTTAGCAAAATGATATCTCACATCAATGTGCTTAGTCCTCTCATGATGGACTTGATCCTTGGCTAAGCATATTGCGCTCAAACTGTCACAATACACAATGGTCTGATCGTGATGCAAACCAAGATCACTAACTAGCCCCTTTAACCATATTCCCTCTTTAGCAGCTGTTGTCAATGTCATGTACTCTGCTTCAGTAGTAGACAAAGTAACTGTAGCCTGTAAAGTTGCCTTCCAACTAACAATAGAGCCACCAAGAGTAAATACATAACCAGTCATAGACCTTCTACTGTCTACATCTCCAAAGCATAATCGAATCGAATAACCAGTAACTAAACACTTAGTATCTTTCCCATAAATGAGACCAACATCAGACGTACCTCGAAGGTAACGAAAAATCCGCTTGACTGCCTGCCAATGCTCCTTACCAGGATCACCCATGAACCTACTAACAACACTGACTGCATGTGCAAGATCCGGCCTAGTGCAGACCATAGCATACATCAGACTCCCTACTACACTAGCATAGGGAACCCGACTCATGTATTCCTTCTCCTCAGCAGACTTGGGTGCAAAAGCAACAGACAAATGATTATTATAGGCACTTGGAGTATTTATAGGCTTAGTTGTTGACATGCTAAACCTTGACAAAGTCTTCTGAATGAAGCCTTTATGTGACAAGAAAAGCTTCCTCTGATCTCTTTCCCTATAGATTTCCATCCCCAAAATCTGTTTCGCAGCACCCAAATCCTTCATCTCAAACTCAGCACTAAGAAGACCCTTCAACCTCTGAACATCAGACTTGGACTTTGCAGTTATGAGCATATCAACTACATACAGGACCAAATAAATCCATGATTCATCATCCAGCTTGTTGTGATACACACAACAATCATACAGACTCCTGTTGTAGCCCAACTCAATCATATAACTGTCAAACCTTTTATACCACTGCCTAGGAGACTGCTTTAGCCCATACAAGGACCTCTTCAGTCTGCAAATATAGTCTTCTTTATCAGGAACTTGGAACCCATCTGGTCGAGTCATATAAATCTCCTATTCCAACTCCTCATGTAGGAAAGTTGTTTTCACATCTAGTTGCTCAAGTTCAAGATCCTGATGTGTAACTATTGCTAGTAGCACCCTGATGGAAGTGTGTCTAACCATTGGTGAGAAAATCTCATTATAGTCAACCCCTTCCCTTTGAGTGAACCCTCTTGCAACAACCCGAGCTTTATACTTGACCCCCTCAGAAGGTGAGGTCCCTTCCTTCTTCTTGAAAACCCATTTGCAGGTGACAATTTTCCTCTCCTTAGGACAGTTGACTAGCTCCCGAGTCTGATTCTTATCCAGAGACTCCATTTCATCTCCCATAGCAACGAGCCATTGAGCAGACTCACTACCTGAGACAGCTTCTTTGTAGGTGGATGGTTCATGAGTATCTACCTCCACCTCCTCAGCAACCTGCACTGCATAAGCAACCATATCCTCAAAACCATACCTCCTAGGAGGTCCTACACCAACTCTTCTAGCTCTATCAAGTGTTATGCTAGTTCGATGTGCTTCAGATGAGGCAGATTGATGACTAGAAGATTCAGATTTAGTAGCACCATGTTGATCTTCTCCACCTTGGTGCTGTGATTCACTCTCATCATGAGTGACTTGCAGCTCCACCTGTTTATCAACATTACTACCAACAGATACCACCATGGACTTCATAGTGGGGTTAAGTATAGAATTTTCATCAAATATTACACTTCTACTAAGTATAACTCGACTCTCAGAAGGTGACCAGATTCTATAGCCCTTAACTCCACTCCTAAAACCCACAAATACACCCTTCTTAGCTCTAGGTTCTAATTTACCCTCACTTACATGATAATAAACAGTAGAACCAAAACTCTCAACAAAGAATAATCTGCAGGCTTACCAGACCACACCTCATAAGGTGTTTTACCATCAATACCAGTGTGAGGTCCACGGTTGATCAGATAGCAAGTTGTACTTGCGCCTTCGCCCAAAATCTTTTAGGTAACCCAAAGCATTAGAGAGCATGCACCTCGCCTCTCTCCAACGAAACCGATTCATTCGCTTCCGCTACCCCATTCTGTTGTGGAGTATTCCTTACAGTATGGTGGTGTGCAATCCCTTTATTCTTGCAGAACTCATCAAACTCAGACCAACATAATTCCAGACCGTTATCAGTTTGCAGCCTTTTAATCTTCCTTTCAGCTTGATTTTCCACCAAAATTTTCCACTGCTTGAAGTTCATGAAAGCCTCACTTTTATGCTTCATCATAATTACCCAAGTCATCCTTGAATAATCATCGATCATCGACACAAAGTACCTGTGACCTCCAATAGACTCAACTCGGGAAGGACCCCAACAATCAGAGTGAATATAATCAAGTGTGCCCTTTGTAGTATGCACAACATTTGGAAACTTGCTGCGATGAAGCTTTTCAAACACACAATGCTCACAGAACTCTAGATCCTGCACCTTGTGCCCACACAGAAGATCCCTTTTTGACAGAATTTACATCCCCCTTTCACCCATATGTCCAAGCCTCATATGCCACAACTTGGTCATATCCTCCTTGGGAACCTCAGATGATGCAACAGCAGCAGAACCTGTCACAGTAGAACCTTGAAGAAAATACAAGGTACCATTTTTAATACTTTTCAGAATTACCTTCGAACCCTTGCAGACACTCATAACTCCACCTTCACCTTGAAAACTGAAACCTCTACTGTCAAGAAGACTCAAATATATCAGATTCTTTGTCATCAATGGAACATGCCTAACTTCGTTCAAGGTACATAATGTACCATCATGAGTCCTCAATCTGATGGAGCCTATTCCAACTACTTTGCAGGCAGCACTGTTGGCCATAGAAACACTGCCCCCATCTATCTGCTCATAAGTTGAAAACCACTCCCTGCAGGGACTAATATGATATGATACCCCAGAATCAAGAACCCACACATCCCTATAATGTGAATGGTTATTAACAACTAGGGCCAGATCTTCCTCATAATTACCATCAGTTTCTACCAAAGCAGCAGAACCTTCATTCTTGTCCTGCTGCTTCTATTTCTTAGGACATTCATTTTTCCAATGCCCCTTTTCCTTACAGTAATTACAGACATCATTAGGTTTAGGACCCTTAGAATTCGAATTTTTATGGTTCGATTTCTTTTTACCAGATTTTCCCTGTCCCTTACCCTCAGTGACAATTAATCCAGATGTCTGATTTTCTGTACTAGAACCAGATGCCTAATGACGGGCTTCTCTAGTATAAGGAGCAGATCTTACTTCTTCTAATGACAGACTATCTTTCCCAACAATAAAAGAATCCACAAAATTCTCATACGATAAAGGCAAAGATACTAACAGAATTAAAGCAGCATCCTCATCATCTACTTTAACATCAATATTACGAAGATCTAGTAAGATAGTATTCAATTGATCTCGATGGTCCCTCAGAGACATACCTTCCTGCATACGCAGACTGAACAGACGTTGCTTCAAAAGCAACTTGTTGGTTCGAGATTTCGTCATGTATAGACTCTCTAACTTCAACCACAGACCGGCGACGGTTTCCTGCTCCGCGACCTCAGTAATTATGTCGTCAGAAAGACACAACATAATGGTTGAATGTGCATTCTCCTCCAGAACGACCATCTCAGCGGTATCTGAATCCGATGACTTCTTTGCCAACGGTGCCCACAACCCTTGTTGCTTCAGTAAAGCCCGCATCTTGATCGCGCCACGGATCGAAACCGTTTCTCCCGGTGAATTTATCGATTTTCACATTCATCCCGGACATCTTTCTCACCCGGATCGAACACAAAGCTCTTGATACCAATTTGTTATGACAGATGTGAGAAAGAACAAATATTGAATGCAAAACAAAGAGAATTCATGCATAGATTTAACGTGGTTCACCAACGGAGTGTTGGCTACGTCCACAGATAGAGAGAGAATAATATTATTGATGAGAAGGATAACCAGAATTACAGATGTAATTATGAACTAAATCGTCGAATTAACGATTTAGGTTAAAGGCCTATTTATACCCCGACTCGAAATCGCTTCCCAGCGTCAAAACAGGTCTCGCCCGGTCGGGCGCGGAAACGATTTTGACGATCTTTGCCGGGCTCTCGCCCGGTCCCTAGGCCAATTCGCACGGGCGGGCGACTCCGCCCCGGCCGAGCGTGACTCGCTTGGTCGACCGGGCGAGCACTCGATTCCCCGAATGAGCCGCATTTTCACCGGATTCAAGGCATCGATCTTACATCTGGCTATTGTTTGGAAAGCTTTTTGACATAAGATTTGATGTATCCATTTCAGGCACGACGGTTGCTTGGGAAATGATGATTTTAGTGTGCAGCAGCCAGCATGGTAACTTCAACCCAAGAATGGTCCTTTCAGTTTAAATGGCCTTCCTAAACTTCTTGTTGTTTGGGTAATTGGGTTAGTCAATATATTGTGATTTGGGGGGCTAGGAGGAGGATGATTTGAAGAAGACATTCTTCTATGTGCACTCTATCTCGTATTTGATAGTTATAATGAAAAAAAAATCACAATACTTAGTTTCTTGTCAAATTTGTGGGTAAGTTTAATTGATCGCAAATTGGTTTGGTAGCTTAATAGTATATATGACATTGGTTTGGTAGCTTAAAGCTCATTTACTTAAATCCAATACTTCTTTTATGGGAGCAAATTAAAATTTGGAGATGTTGCATTTTATGATTGTGGCTCTCCTACAATATCGTAGTTGTCTGCAAACTTGTTTTACCTTCGATTGAGGAACAATAATTATTACTCCTAGTTAGTGTTTTATTTTGAGGAACTTTCTCAAAAAACTTATAAAACCAACTTTTTGTTAAAAACTACGTGATAATGTCAAGAACAATCTAATAAAATGTTTTACTTTGTGGACCACTACCCTATGCCACAATAAGGGGGGTTGTTGAGGGTTGACCAAGTTTCTGGTGTTCACCACCATGTGCAGGTCGCCCTTACTATCCACCAACGGCTATTCACGGGAGATGTTGGATGACTGAGCCATCAATATTTCATTTAAGGATGTTTGAAGGGTAGCACACCATTGAGTGATGGCATTTGGGCGGGATGGTGCACCAACGTGGGTACATGGAGCATGGTGAACCAAACCGGATCGATAAGGGGAGCGGGTGGGCTAGGCTGATGGTTTGGGATGTGGGCTAAACCGATTTAAGTGGGCTGCAATGGGCTGGATGGTGTTGGCCGCGCTAGCTAAATGAGCCCATAAATAGTTTTTTTATTTTTTTTTCTTTTTACATAAAGTTGGCATGGGCTGGGCGGTTTTTGAGCCAGGTTGTCGTGGGTTGGGCCATGGGTTTCAGACCCGCAAACCACCCAGGCTTTTATAGGTTTAAGGCGGGCTTGATTTGGGCTTTCGGTGGACTTGGCCTAGTAGGCCCGGAAGCTGGATAGGCTACCCAACTCAATTGCCACCACTAACACCATTGAAGGGGAACCAAAATACCAAACCATGATCAGATAATTGGAGACTTATTAAGGTCCGAGGTACACTAACCATTCACTGAGTAGGGAAAAGGAACTAGGTTTTGAAGTTGGGTCGATGAACAACAAGTGTTGCTGAAAATCCTTGAATTTTGTTCTCTCCATAAGGTCCAAGGAAAAGGGAGCAAAATGGTGGTATATAATTTAAGGAATGTTCATTTCTTTTCTCCTAAAGTTGAAGGAATTGATGATTATTCAATGGTTACAAGCCTACAACGAAATTGTAGCTACTGCAACTATTGAAATATATTAGCCCTTTTTTTTTATACACTAACTTTCCTACTAATTTAATTGAACCTTAAAAACATAGAAAAATGGAGAAAATGCTAGTTTCAATATAAAAAAAATGAAAACAAGTTGTAGTTGAACATTATTTACTTAGTCATCTTCTTCTTTTTAGAGTATTGTTCCTTTCTTTTTTAGATGTTTTCTTATCAACATTAACAAAGATTTGTGGAATATATATAAGCCATTTAATATATAAAAGTTTTAATACACATGTTTCGGGCGTTTTCTGTGTAGTCGCCACATCGTGTGACCGCGCGCGTCAACTTGTTTTCAAAAGGCCATATCTCACTTTTTTTATATCCAAATCGAGCTTTTGACCAGGTGTTGGAATGCTATCGAGCCAAATTTTCATCCCTAACTTGAATCTTCCCAAAAGGTTGCATGTGTTGTGAGAATTATCCATTTGAAGTTGACCCTTGTGCACAATCCCTTCCAAAACATCTTGTTTTTTCCCCGTTGAACCCTTCTATATGCTCGATGTTTGGAATTATGACCTTGGAGGCAACACCTAAAACATAAAAACATAAGAGGCTGCATTGATAGTGAAAATAGTACTAATGGGTAAAAAGGGTTTACTCTTATCAACGAATAGATTTACTCGTATAAATAAATGTGGTTACTCTGACGAATGAGGTTACTATTAACAACGACAATGCCTTACTCTTATAAGCAAATGGGGTTACTTTTATGACAAAAGGGGATATACTAATCAATTTACTCTTATAAATGAATGATTGAGGTTATTCGTATGGATAAATGAGGTTACTTTTGTAAATTATTGGGGTTGCGGTTAAATGAGGTCATGGTATAAGTAAATGTGTTGCTCATATGATTAAATGTGGTTACCCTTAACGGATGAGGTTATTGTTAACAATAAAAGGGGTTACTCTTACAAAGAAACGAGGTTACCTTTATAACAACAGGAAATACTAATTAGTTTACTCTTATGAGCAAATATGGTACTCGTATGAATAAATGCGGTTACTTTTGTGAATATTTGGGTTTACTCGAATGATTAGTTGAGGTTACCGGGTATGAATAAATGAGGTTTTGTTTTAATGATGAAATAGGTTACTCATAAGATTAAGTGAGGTTACTTCATATAATTAAACGAGGTATATAATATTTTTAAGATTACACATAATAATAGAATGGGGTTTGTACTCTTATAAATAAATGAGGTAACTATTATTATATGCAAAAGGGGATACTAATGAGCTTAGTCTTATGAACGAATGAAGTTACTTTCAGATGACTAATGATAAGTGACATTTATGTCACTTCTAGTAATAGTTTTTATATTGTTTTCATAGTTTATATTATCTATTTTAGTCATTATTTCTTCTTTTTATATTTTTGTAGCTTAATTTATTTATTTAGTGATTTTTATTTGTTTTTAGCTCTTAATTTCATAGTTTATTTATTTCCTTTGTTTTATTAATTTAAAATGGATTAGGTCCGTTACATTTTGTAATCAATTATATATTTTATTCCCTTTTTAGTCACTCTTGATTTTATTATTTGTTTTTATATTTTCTTTATCTTCTATGTCTCGTTTCTCCACTTCGTGTGTTGGTTTATGTGTAGGTGAGCGTTCAAGGCACAAGACACGAGCTT